>CM033756.1:4832362-4958344 GCA_019671005.1 Hibiscus mutabilis
TACATAAATGGATAGAATTAAATATGTTTGGGTCTAAACTAATTCTAGACGAAACTCATATATAATGAAATTTAAAAGAGAATAAATTTAGATTGAAAACTCGTTGTAAGGTGGAACTCAAGTTGCATTTTTAAGGACTACATTGCGATTTTAGAATAATAGAGTTTCATTTCAAGTAATTTCAATGGAAAACAGCTCATAGCATTGCTTAGAAACACATGCACACTGCTGAGAACAAAATGGGCACATACAGTTACAAACTGTTCAAAACTTAGACCATATACTATCAGCAATCAATGGCAATGCAGCTCGAGGTCACGTTGGTGCTGTTGCCGGTGTTGACGAACGGGTTGATCCGGACCCAAACGAGAGAGAACACAGAAGCCAGCAGCACCGACCAAAGAACAACAATGGTTGGTGTCCTGTTTTGTCTGCCCATGAGACCTTTGAGGAATGGATACAGATGGAGGATGACCCAAAATGAAAAGAACACTTTGCCAAAGAGTGGCCCCCAAGCTTCGTACCCTTTGTTGAGTGCGTCGGAGAATCCGGCCACGACACCAACCATGTTGACGATGAGGAGTGTCGTCGGGGGTATCAAAAGCGTTGTCCATTTCACAATGTAGAGCTCACCGAACTCGGCATCGTCTGCTGCCTTGGCAGTCACGGTAAAGTTGGTATCAATACCTGCCAGCATCTTTAGAATGCCTTGGAAGACGGCAAAGAGATGGGCGGAAACGCCTCCGATGACCCAAAACTGCTCGTTACGCCATAAGTCTTCGATGCTGACTCCGCTCCATCGGAGCTCGAGCACGGCGGTCACGATAATGGAAAGGAAAAGGCCAAGAAACAGAACGCTTGCCAGGTTTGAGAGCTGATCATCATATAACAAAAAGCAAAGCAATGTAAGCACTCATGAATTATGATCACGAAAAATAAACAAGAATACATGAACAACTAGCAATCATTAGTACCGTCGGTATGATAAATTTTCCTGTGAGAAGACAGATTGCTGGCAGAGAACAATAAGCAACGAGAGGAAGTGATGTGAAAGGGTAGACAATGGTGTTGATATATGCTAGCCTTTGCAGCCATTTAAGACGACCGCCTCCAAAGCCATACCATAGGGGGCAATGCCTGCTTAGGAAGATTTCGACAGATCCAAGTGCCCATCGAAGAACCTGGTGCAACCGATCGGACAGATTGATTGGTGCAGACCCTTTGAATGCAGGCCTTAAGGGCATGCAGTATATCGATCTCCATCCTCGGCAGTGCATTTTGAAACCGGTTAAGATATCCTCAGTGACCGAACCGTATATCCATCCAATCTGAGCAATCATATAGGAAGTTTCAATTGGTTCTGTTTACCTTGTTATGATTCAAAACTAACAGCATTTTAAGTTTCATGTAGGTAAGAATCAAAATTCGAACCTCTTTCCCCCATGCAGTCTTCTCTTCATAGCCACAGCTAATGACATGAATTGCTTCCTTGATTAGTGTGGAAGGATTGGCAGATTCAGCCACTCCTCCATTCTCCATCAGTGTAGATTCAATGAAGACTGAAGATAATCCGAAAGTTTTCTCGAAGCTCGTTTGAGAAATCAGCATTGATCTTTCATAGTCATCATAATCTGCAGAAATGAAACCGGAGAAATATGTCAACAATTCAATGGCTCAGTAAACTACTAGTCTAACTTGAATTTTCTGAAGGATTTGGACTTACTTTCAATTTCCCTGAGGTTAAAGATGGCAGCATCGAGTTCTTCGCGCTTTGCATCCCTATAAAGCTCTGATGGATCCTTCGGTTCCTTCTTGCCCGGGCAGCAGCATGAGCAGGATGAAGAAGATGACTTGGGCAAGCTGGGCATTGAAGGTGGTCCATAGCCATAAAGTGCTTGCCTATTGAAAACACAACCTGTTCCCACATAAACCGGCCCTTGAATCCCATCAAGACCTTTCATGTTAACCTGAAGTTGAAAATTTTGAAGAATTGTTAGAATTCAAGAGCCTTCTTTTATACTTAAAATCAAGCAGAAAACTGGTTTAGCTTTAGGCTTACGTCGAAGAAAACTGTGTTGCGATTGGCATATCGATCACTCCTATCTATGCCATCAAATCTTTGAGGAAACTGCACATAGCATACATCTCGACCGACTTGGGGGTCCATCATGAAGCACATTGCCTCCCTAACTGCCTTGCTATTGTTAACATAGTGGTCGCAGTCAAGATTGAGGATGTATGGAGCATTTGTAAGAACCGCAGACACCCGAACCTGTAAGAAGCCATTCGTGTCAGTTGCAAACCGGAAGAGAATCGCAGCCTGTTATTAGTATTACCCTATGTATTACCTACCAAAGCATTTTCAGCACCAGCTTTTTTGTGGTGTTGATAGCCAGGTCTCTTCTCCCTAGAGACATAAACCAGCCGGGGAAGTTCATTTCCTTCGATGTCACGGGCACCGCTATATCCAAGGAAAACCTGAATCATGCCGGGGTGATCACGGGTGTTGTTTCCTGGCCAAGGAGTTCCGTCTTGCATTGTCCATCCTTCTTCAGGTGTTTTTTGAGCCTTTGCAACTAAAGCATTGACTCGGATTTTGAACTCTTCATAGTCTCTCTGTACTCAAATCGAAAGGATATTATTAAATCATATATGGCATTAGGCCCCATAACTTCTAATATCAAAGTGCTCCAGATGTTCCAAGAAAATGTAGCCAAAGAAAGCTTGAGCAACTTACTTTCATTGCTCTACGTTCTTTCACGAAAGACGGCTGCACTTTGTCCTTCAAGTAATCAATCTTCTGCGAGAAGTAAAACTCCGGTGCCCGTGGTTCAATGGCAAACTTTTTGCAGAATGGAACCCACTTTCTTGCAAAGTCAGCTGTTTCGACTAGAGATTCAAATGTCAGCATTGCGGCACCATCATCTGATACATAACAAGAGACCTTATCCACAGGGTAGTCCACGGCAAGGATGGAAAGCACGGTATTGGCAGTGATCAATGGCGGTTCTTTCAACGGATCCACTGTACTCACAAAGAAGTCCACTGCAGCAAGTTCAGAAGGTTCACCTTCTCTTTCATATCTGTCATGGTACCCGGAAAAAAAAAACTGTCTCAGATACATATTTTACTAGTAATCGATACAACAAGCTTAGTAACAAACCATATATTACGTAGTTATGATACCAAATCAGCTGAAATAAGAAAACTTTTGTTGTTAGCATCATTAATGGTATGTCTGGGAGTATTTGATCATCAGATTTGTACCTTGCAGATAGCCTATCAATGTATGTTTCCCTGTCAATAGGATACCACTTAGGGAACTGATCCAACACCCAGGAAAAGGCAAACCAGATTTCACATATGACTGAAGTGAGCCACAGGGGAAAAGCACTGTCAACAGGGTTCGTTACTCGGTAATGGAAGAAAAGACCGAGAATGATCAACCGCATAACAATCACAGTTCGGTATGGTGCAAGTTTGCTTTTCGGAATCGGAATTATAGTCGATAGGGGCTGGGAAGCATCCGGTGCCCTGCAAATGCAAATGTTACATGTATCAGTAAGACTTGCCACAAACACAAACATTGCACTAAATAGAATCTTATCATTAATCTGGTTTTAAGTTAAATTCTAACGGTTTATCTTCCATTTGTTGCTCAGGTGGGACTTGAGCTTCTGTGTCAGCCTTAGTTTTTGCAGGCTTTTTCTTCTTGCTCTTCTTTTCTTTCCAACTTTCCACCCGGTTCTTCCAAATCGGGTTCCCGTTGTCTTCGGTCATTTCTTCACGAAAACATGGAACGAGACAATTAGAGCTTTAGAAATCAAATATTATAGAAGAAATTGATGTTACATACCACTATCCAATGTAGACACACTGCTGATATGCCTTGCATGATCCCCAACTTCCTGTATGAACCAACATGAATATATGAGAGCTCTTAGAATCCTAAACATAAATCACCTTTCAAAGGCAGCAAAAACAGTACCTGAGACTTGTTCAAGTGTGCAGCCATTGTGGATTGATCGCCGGACGCCTTCTCGACATCGTCCAACAGGTTCTCTGAGGAGTTCAATCGGTTCAAAACATTAACTCATTGGAAATCAATCAAGCATTTGGAAAACAAAAAAAATATCAAGAACCAAATGGAAATGAACTTAAAATGTAGAATCTAGCATCAAGAATGAAAAGAAACACACCGTCGTACGGGCTACCGCACTGGAGACAAGCTTTTCGACCTTCCTTGAGGTCGTATTCGAAACAAGTCTTGCAGAGGGGGAAGTTACATTCATGGCAAGACACAAAGGGTTCACCATTGACATTCAACCCCACATTCTCACCGCAAGTGTGGCAAACAGGAGCCCCAGATTCCATCATCTCTAAAAGAACTTGGCTTTAACCCAATGCTACAATATGCAAGCCAACGGTCTCCCTCTACTTCTCTCAATCCTTTGTGTTTGTATGTGTGTGTTTTTTTATATGAAAAAAAAGAAAAAGAACCCAATAGTGATGGCAACGTTGTGATGGTGAAGAAAGGTTGAAGGAAGGCGTTTGGTGGCATATGGAGGGTGGGGTGTTGGTGTCATGTAATTTGCAGAGAAATCTAACAAGCAAAGCTTACATTTCTTTTCTAAGGGAAAAAGAAAGTTCGAAATTTTGCGGGAAATTGAAGGAAGGTTTCGGTTGGGCAAGGTACATCCTTAACTAACGTAGACTTTGCTTGAATGTCTGTCACTGTTATATGTTGCATTAATACGGATACGAGTATGAATATGGGATGAAAATGAAAACGAAAAATGATAATTTTTAAAATTACAGAGTATGAGTACGAAAAGGTACAGTAAATATAAAATAAATTTTAAATTTTAAAAAATGTAAAAAATAAAAAGTTATAAAAAAATTACGTGAGCATGGCATTACACATACTTATATATTTATAGTTGAATTATGTGAGCAAGAGATAGCCGAAAAGAAAGAAAGAAAAAAAAAAGAGTTGGAGAATAGAAGAAGAAAAATAGTTACATGTACTCGAGTTGTACTCAATATGTCCTCAGTACAGGAACATATATGTATACGTGGTATGACTTTAAATCGAACTACTCGTACTTCATAGATATCAACCATGATATGCATTTTTGCATTATTAACTGACTCTTGGATTTGAATAATTCAAAACACATAAGAAAATATCATATCTAGTAAGGTGGAAAGCCAAGATCGTAAATTGGATGAAGAGGGGAAATAAGTATTCTTCTACTGGATTTACAATCAACCAATTAAGATAATTACGATAAACAAAGGTTAATTGAAGTGGACGTCCTCAAATTATGGATGAAATTTTAATTTTTTCAATAAAATACTCAAACTAAGGTTTAATTTCAATCATGTCCTTTTGTCGATCTAGCTGGCAACTTCGATCTATTGGTATTGTAATGTTAAAGTCGGTGCCTAAACTTGAGATTTTTTTATAACCACAGATATCTATCGCATTGTCCGATTAATCTAGATTGAGTATTGCAGAAGTTTATTACGGTAACAACCCACTGGGTGATACTTTAGTTTGAGGACTCAATTGAAATATTTTTAAAATTCAAGGACCAATTTAGAATTTGACCTAGAGTTTGGGGACCTCTAGTAAAATTAACCTTTGAAAAAAAAAGAAAAAGGTTAAGACAATAAGTCAGAAATGGAAGTTGTATGACACCAAACCAAACATGTACCAAAATTAGGTCAGACCATGAGATGAAACCCTTTAAGACAGCAAAATGAACAAATGATTACATACATGTGATTACCTAAACTTTCACAAGGGATAAAGGGTAAAAAGAATGAATTACTCCAAAATTTGTAATATCAATTTTACATCTCTAAGGTAAAAGTTGTGAGATTATTTGTCTCATTCTGATTTCTTCAACAAAGATACACTCACTAGAACCAACTATTACAAGCTTGGATGATCTCCTACTGCTCGAATTGTCGCGGTTACATCCTCTTAATCGAGGTGTGGCATGATGAAATGAGCAGACGCAGCAAGAACATCTTCCTTGACTGATTGGTGAAATCCATGCCAAGTTGATCTTTTGCAACAACATTTCTCCAGAAATACTCCGCAACGATTCTCCAGCTTCGATTTAGGAAATGGTGTGGACCTTTACTACTTTAGTTGTGTCACAGACAACAAGGTTGTCCGATTCAGCTGGAGCCGTACATAGCCAATTAACCTGACAAAGGACGAGTTTAAAGACAAGAAGCTTTGGAGAGAAATTAAGCATATATAATACAAACAATAGGCCACACCTTTTTGTTTAATTTGATGTTCAAATGTAGAAGCTCATTGTTATCTCCAGTCTGCCATGAATCAAGACACTTAGAGCAATCCCACACTTTGACCAACTTATCATTTCCACCCAATACTAGGAACTTCCCGCTCTCTCCAAAAAACGAAAATGCCACACAAGACACGGCAGCAGTATGACCGCCTAAGGAGTAATCTAAATGCAACCATTTTCTTCCATTTTCATCAGGAACTCCATCACTGCCTTTGGACACCGACGGAGTTCCTTTCCGGGATTTTGTGGAACTTTTGGGCTTCGCGTCTGTAAGTTCCGATTCCATGTCAATTACATCAATAACACCATCACCCCTCGCCACAACACATATCCTGCCTACTTTGTCCAACATATCTATATCTGGAACTTTTATCGAGTGAACAAAAGCTGGATTTAAACATTGTCCAGCATTACTACCACTCCTCATGTCAGGGAGGCCTGCAGTGAAGGGGCAAAAACCAGAGAAATTAACAAATACATGTACCGGCCTTATATTTTGTTTGGAGTAAATATGCACCACCGTAAGTTTATTGTCCATGATATTATAAAAATGTTGTAGATATGATACATCATTCTAATATTTAACGAAGCTAAGAGTTTAAGACATATATACCAAAATCCACAATTTTGAGTGGGCGCCCTTTCGAGAAGTCCCACGTGATAAGCTTCGAATCAAGACCACCAGTAATGACTGCCAAATTAAAATAAACTATTTTACAGACAAATTTAGTTGGAGAGAGATTTAGAAGAGTATTATAAAACCTTATGAGACGTACCTTCCCAAGGTCTCCAAGGAATGAATTGGACACTGCTGCATATCTGTGACGTATTAAGGTGAGAAGGATACGAAACAAGGCTCGCTGAAAAAGGGGGCTTGAAATAAAACTTTCCAGAAGCCAAATACACTAACTAATTTAACCAAAAAATGAAACAGATAAAAGCTTTTAAGAATAAATATGTCAAGAAACGAAATATAGGACCAGGAAATTTCAGTTAATAAACCACAGGGACTTTCTTGCTATTATACGCTGAAGGACAATAAGAAAAGGCAAATGGCTTGAATAGTAAGGATACACTTGTATGTCCAGATCTCAAGGTCTTGGAAATACGTTTCTGGCAAATGTCAATGATCTGCAACATATATGATCATACAAGGTTAAAATGTTAACATTCAAACATTAGATATTCATTGATAGGTTTCGCATTATCAATTACATAAACCGAAAAATAAATTATGCATGTGGATAATAATTTATATTACTAACATATTGTGGATGACTAAACTAAATAAAATCAAATACCTTAATCGCACTACAATCATCCGCGGCTGCAAGGAAAGATGATGTGGAATTACAAGTAGCCTGCATAAACATACAAAAAATTTAATAATGTATGAATAAAACACTTTACGAATGCATAAACCGAAGAATCTTTACCTGATTGATCTCATCTTTATTATAGTTATAACTCTCCAAAGGCTTCCATGAGTTATCTGCTAACTAAAACCGAATAATGCTTAAGCAAATGTCAAATGTAATCAAAACAAAAACAGAGAAAGAAGATGAATTACCATCTGAACATCAAAGCACTTAACCTCGTATCCAGTGGAAACATAGACGATATTCTCATTTCCTGCATCCGATGCCAAAAATAAATAATAATAAGCAAATAAAACAAAACTTAATTAGAAAATGGATTAACAAAGAAGAAATATACATAGAAAATTAACTGGGCTGAAGCAAAGGGATGAGATCGGTTCGTTGGTAATATCCATGACAAATTTCACATATTTGCATCGCATATCGAACCAAAAAACGCAACCATCCTAATTTAACCTTATTTTTTTAATATTATTAAAACAAATATAAGCTTCAGTTAAAATTGAAATTGGAGGGAAAAAGGAAAGAGTAGGGTTTTACTTCGGTGGAAGTGGCGACGAGGCCGGGCCTGTCACGTGAGGCGATACAGCACGTGGCCGTGGCCGTGGCCGTGGCCTTGTGACCTCTCAGTCGTCTCGTCTCCGTCATTTGCGATGCGCCACCGCCTTCGACTTTACGTCGCCGGTTTCTTTTCTCTTCTGGTTGCTTTTCTAACTGGCGGTGACTTTGGCGGTTGTTCTTCACGGCGGTTAGACAATTAGTGTTAACGGGCCATTGTTAAGCTGAGTTGGGCTTAGGTATTCAGCCCAAATAAAGCCCAATTCCTTAATTGCAGCTTTGGAGAAAATTAAGGGTGTGTTTGTTTTGAAGTAAAATATTACGAAAATGCATGTCCTTATATAGGATTTTCGGTACATTTCACAATACAATGTATTATTTAATACATTTAAAATACATGTGTCTCGTTAAGAATTAAAAAAAAAAATTGTGAGACAAAACGTAGGTTACATAAGTTTATAATAGTTTTAGGATTTAGAGTTTAGAGATTTAAGTTGTATAGTTTAAAATTTAGAGTTTAAGATTTAGAGTTTTAAAAATTAGAGTTAAATATTTTGATTTTAAATTTTATAGTGTAAATAAGAAAATTTATACTCTTATATTTTTACACATTATATATCAAAATATAATTCTAAATTTAATTATGAAAAATGTTTAATTAAAGATTATCTTTCCGACCATTTCAGGAAAGATGTTTATTGTTGTTAAAAAAGGAAGGATGTTCTTGAACCTCAGTTTTCAAGACAATATTTGATGCATAAGTTATGTAAAATAAAATTTACACATGTTTATCAATTTTAGGGGTTATAAGTCTTATTTAGGTTTAGGATTTTTAAGGTTTGAAATTTAAGAGGTAAAGTTTAAGGTTTAAAACTATAAAATTTAAACCCTAAATCCTAAATTTAAAACCCTTTTGATAATATTTAAACCCCAAACTTTAACCCTAAAATTAAAAAGTACATATAAACTTTTGGTTTTCAAATCTTTTTGAGTTTAGGGTTTATAAAATACAAATCTTAAATCTTAACAATTTATGGTTTAAAAATTTGTTTTGAAATAATTTAGATGGTTTGCCTTAACATTTAAACCCTTTAGGGTTTATAAATTTAAAACTTATAGTTTAAACTATAACATTAACCCCTTGGTAAATTTTAAAATACCATAAAAAAATTTTGAATTGAAGTTTTTCAAACACTTTGGGTTAGGCTAAAATTTAGGTTTCAAATTTAGGGTTTATGGTTTAATTAATTATTATTTTATTTTAAATAATTTATAATTATATATTTAAATAATTTACGTTGAGTTCTTTAAATTTTTAATCTTTATAAGTTAATTTAATGATGCTCAATAATTAATTATTATTTTATTTTTTTTATAATTAAAAATGGTGCTTAAAGTTAATTTAATGATGTGCTTTTATCGTTAGTGGTGCTTAAAGTCAGTGGTGCTCGTCGATATTACGAAAACAATTATACTTACAAGCACTAATTAAAGATGATTTAATTAGCAATTCGTGAAAGTTATTTTACTAAATACATCACTCTAGGAAAAAAAACAATTTATTATTTACATGTTTCTTTCCATTAATGCAATTTTAACTACTATCTCATCGAACTAGCTAACCTTTCCCGTTTAAAATATGACCTTATTGCAATATATAATATATAAACTTTAAACTTTAAAAAATATCATATCTCTATTTTTTAAACTCTAATCATAAACTTTAATATTAAATATTTTTAATTTTTTTTTATGCTGAAGCATATAAAGAGGTACTAAAAAGGTCAGATTATTTCTATTCAAATGAAATTGCATGTGATCCTAATTTGGGCCTAGCATAACTTGGCACTTCCCTACAACAAAAAGTTACCTTTGCTAATGTCGTTTCCTTTTTGAATGATTCCACCAATGCCCTCTCCTCTCTTACCCCGAACCAGCAGCTTGATGTAGATAAAAGTTTATTTCCACATTTCTGCCTCTATCTATCAACCCCTAAAAGTTGACCAAACATGTCAGAAGAACCAACCCCCATGTCCTTGTTCATACCAAAGGACAATAACCCAATTTTCTTCACGTTTTGGACTGTCATCGTAGGTGAAAAAGTTTGAATACTTGTATTTAGTTCAATTTGATTTATATTTTATACTTAGAATTTAATATAATGGTTCAAGGAATACACAAATGATGTCAGTAGAAAAAAAGAATTATGTTCATCTTAGTAGATTTAAATTCAAACAGCTTTACTTGCAAGATGTGTGTCTTATCAAAGACTTAAGAAAAAATATAAGCATTTATTATATTGTAATTATTTTGAGACTATTTAAAATCATATGCTCATTTTCTATGCTTTTATTTGTACCCTATACTAAAAAATATGTTTAGGGTTTATGACAAAAGTTTAATGTTAGGGTTTAGAGAATGAAGGACATGGTATGTTTTTAGAGTTCAGGGTTTATGGTTTATAATTTAGAATTTAGGATTAGATCTTAAAATTTATTTTTTAATATTAGGGCATAAAAAAGACACTAAAAAGA
The DNA here is from genome assembly GCA_019671005.1 of Hibiscus mutabilis. Classification (NCBI taxonomy): domain Eukaryota; kingdom Viridiplantae; phylum Streptophyta; class Magnoliopsida; order Malvales; family Malvaceae; genus Hibiscus; species Hibiscus mutabilis. Next base: position 4,843,163 of record CM033756.1, read on the forward strand.
CTGAGGGTTTTTGTTCAAAAATCATAAAAAATAAAACAAATGTATATTAAAACTTAAAGGGCATGAAAACAAGAAAAACAAAATTCATTGCTCATTAGAAGAACTTGTTTAGTCTTTGAACTAAAGTCCAACAACAATATGCTTTAACCAAAACGCTCCATTACTTATATAATTGTTTTCGTTGTAAAATCTCGACACGTCGACAAACAACTATAAAAAGTATTAAAAATATAAAAGACCGTTGATTATCTCAAACAAAAAAAAAACTATCACAAAGGCAAATTAAGACCGTCATAAATGCAGACAGAGAAACTAACATAAAGACAAATAAAATGTGACTTTTAAAAGATCTATTAATTAACTGAGTGATTAAGAAAATTTATATCGTCTCATTTTATATACAATTACATTAAAAATGCATACGTTACTTGTTCGAAAAAAATACATACGTTACATTTTTAAATTAATGTTGAACTCTTTATCGTTTGATCCAACTAACATATGCGACTACAGATCACATAATTTAGAAACTGCATATAACATAATTGTTGAAAATAGATTACCATATCTTCCTTCACGTGAAAGTTTCATGGGATTACTTTAACAATCACGCCTCATGATTTTGTTTTTGATCTTATATGGTAGTACCAATGTTGGCCATGATGCAGCCTTGGAAGTTACATCATATTGCAAGAATCTAAAATTGAAAATAACGTACGATTTGGGTCATTTTCATCGATTTTAATGTTATATTTAAAACCAACATTTTTGAAATACTACAATTTCTTGATAAAACCCATCAAGCTTTGAATTTGAATTCTAAGATTTTTATGATTTCCATAATTTGAATCACATACGAAGGAAAGAAAACAACTAAACATTTCTGCTGGTAGTTGGTACAAACAATACTTATGGTTATTCAAATCTCGATTAAAATTAGAGCGGATATTGCTCAAAGATTTAGAGAGTTCTGTATAATTTATTAAAACGAGTCTTTCAAGTTAAGTAAAATGTTGATTTATTATATGCATGGTAAGCTAACCTTTGAATAAAAATGAGTATAACATGACTAAAAAATCTATGAAGTATAATAATACTTTTATTTTTTTGCATGTACTTTTATCATTAGCTCATAAATAATATTTTTCTTTTCCTTAGTACTTGCCTTAACTCATTTTAGGCATCTCTTATCTCTAGAGCCCTATGCGATTGCGGATAGTAGAAATATTTTACTCTCTTCTCGATGTCTCTTTTTATGCTCCACACTAAAAATCTTAGGTTTATGGTTTAAGATTAATATTTAAGGTTAGGGTTTAAGGTTAAGTGAATTAGAATATGTGTATTTTTAAAATTTAAAGTTTAGGGTTTAGAGATTAAAATTTAAAATTAAAATTAAAATTTAATTGTTTAATGTTAAAACATAAAAATACACTGTAAAGAGTAGAAAATTTTTGTCCATGCGATCGCTCGTTCAAAACATTGTGATTTATTTCCTTAAAAAACCACTCTAATTAGAGTCAAATCGGGTCAAAACGTTTTGAAGGACAATTTGTTTCCGTACTAATATTTTCTTCCATGAAACTTGAACTCGATAAGAAATTAAAATCTTTATCACTTTGGACAGTTGTTAGTTGAATCAACTAGACATACAAAAAAACTACCATGCACATTCCAAAAATCAAATTAATTAACCTTGGTTATACATTAAAGCAAATGGAGAATATAAACATACTAATTACATGCTGAAAAAAGGGGAAATGCAGCGTTAACAGACATGGAGATGAGTTAAATAAGAGGGAAAATACAGGTTTATGATTAGTAGGTAAGAATTACCCGACATTGATTATCTGACAGTGCAGGCGACAGCATAAGCCCATGACTTAAGATGCTCTTTCATGGCGGAACCGTCGTCGAAAGGAGGCATTTTCCTGTAATAATATTGCCCCTTCGTTTCTTCAGAAAACGAAGACTCAGATTCCAAGTTACCATAGAAACCCGAATCAAGCTCTCCAACAACTTTCCACTTGCTTCGTTTCCTCCTCCTCTTCCTTCCTCCTCTTTTCCTTCTCTCCGGCTTCACAAATTCCGCCGCCTGAACTGGCTGAACCACTGGCTGCTGCTCGACTCCGACGTCGGCGATTTCGCCGCAGTTGGGACACCTGGGAACCAAAATCTTGGCACCAACAGGAGCATCGTGAAGAATGTTGGACTCTGAGTCTGAGGATTTGTTTTCTTCCTCGACTGTGTCTTCTTCTTGGAGAGAAGGGCTAAGGATATTGTTGAAAAACCAGAGAGAGTCGAAATTCTCCATGACTTTCTTTGAAGCATCCATGAGAGAGAGAAGACGAAAAAACAAAGACTTTATGTTATATAAACACGAACGAAACAGAGGGAAAAGGCCTGGAAGCTACTAAGATTTTTTTTTTGTTAATCATTTGGCTTGATTCTCTTGACAAAAATATCATGCGAAATTTCTGGTTTCTTTAAATGGTGAGGTTCGTAGCCCTTATAACATTGATTAAGATTTTGCTTTTTATGTGTAATACAACAAAGATCTATAATACTCAGTTTATTTTATTTGTATTCTCACAATTTAAAACTCTAATATTATTTAAAAAATAATAAGAAATTATCAAAATAAAATTTAAAAAATTAAAGGAATCATAAGTGTTATATTTAGAATTTTTATTAAAAAAATCTTTTTTAAAAATTTAGTTGGCAAGAATTCGGGCTCTTTTTGATTTATGCGATATTCTGTCCATGCATAATGTTTTATTTTGCTAGGTTATTTGATTGTTACTAATATTTATTTAGTCATTATAGCTAGGAAAATACTTTACTACATAAGTTCGTATAAATTTTAGCTTATACAAGTCTTTCAATTTTAGAGTTTAGAGAATTAGGTTACGGTTTAAGGTTAGAATTTAGATTTTAGAGTTTAGGGTGTTGGGAATAGGGATTTAAGTTTTAAATTTTATAGCTTAAATATGATAAGTTATGTAATTTTTTTTACACAACTTGTGTATCAAAACATAATCATTATAGTTAACTATTTAGCTCGGTTCTCTTGAGAAAAAAATATGATGCACAATTTTTTTTTATTTTAAAGAAGTTGTGAGTTCAAATGTATTTAAGTTTATTTTTTGAACATTTCTTAACTAGGACGCGGGGAAGAAAATTTTGTTCCTAATGAGTATTGAACCCACAAACTAGCAGAAAGGATCGTGACAATCGAAAGTTTTTTTTTCCACGTGTTTTAAAAATTGTTGACTAAGTGTATTTATTTATAGTTTAAAAATAAAAATTATGAATAATTTAGATACTGTAATTTGTTATGAAAAACAATATTAAAGTTTGTACTTTGTAGCCCTTATTTAATATAATGGTGATTAAGATATTATTATTAAGATAAAAAAAAATGTATTACGAGATTTATGGTTGAAAGAATAGTGAAGGGTAGTTTTGGTATGTGAGAGAATAGAAATAGTGAGTGATTTTTGGGATTTGAAAATGGAATGATTCTGGCAGAAAATAAATAAATTAGCCAACGGTCGAAACCAATACATTTTCAGACATTTTTCTATTATTTTGTTTATTTATTTTGGGACAGTGTAATTTTTAGTCCTGAATTTGGTAATTTGTTCTAGTTTGGGACCTGATCTTTTCCACATTTATCTCAATAAATATATATTTTTTAATTTTAATCATTGAACTTTTATTATTGGTCCTTTACATGATATGACACAAATCTTAAGGTGCCGCATCATTGTCCAAAAAATGTGTATTAAAGATGTGGTAAGTTCATAAATGGTCACTAAACTACGTTTTAATATTTATTTTAGTTATCAAAATTTTAATTATTACATAATGGTCAATAAACTATTGATTTTGTTAATAACACAATTAGTCTTCTATATTTATACATTTGATTAATTTGGTCATAATTTAAAAATAAATAAATAAATTTAGGCTCGTTATTTACAAATTCTATCAATTTAGTTCCATTTTTATTAGAAATATCTTGATATTTTTTAGAAACTAAACTTCACCCCTTAATCTTTTAAAAACATTAATTAGATTCCTCAAATTTATTACAAATTTTCATTAAGTTTTATTTTTTTGAATATTTTTATTAAGCTCTGCAAAATTGTTAACTTTTTTTTTCAAAAAAAATGATTGGATCTCTAAAATATCTAAAATTTTGATTAAACTCCCTCAAACTTTCAGACTAAATTCCGCAATTGGTTGGATGGGTGGTCGTCGATATTGCCCTGCAATATTTTTTTATAAATTTATGCACATTCGCAAACTACGTTGCTCTAACTTGGTTCTTCTTGTTTAAGTATGATTTATATTTTAAAGAGAAGATAGTTGAAAGCATAAAAGCTTAAAAAGAACATGCTGTAAAAGTAAACGAAGCTGTACCATACAATCTATTATATATCCGATCTAATTGAACCAAACTCAAACAAGCATGTACCATGTTAGTGCATGTTCAAGGATGATGTTGATGTTCCTATTCAACCCATGTAAACCTCTAATGCTGTGCAGACAGTGCCACGAACAACGGGTTGATCTTTTCTTATTGGTAAACCACGGTGCATAGCTTCCTTAGCACGGCTGAATCGCGGGGCAAATCTCCTTTGGCAGTGAGCTTCATATGTTGCCGGCAACATGCCTCGGCGATTGACATACGATGCGAACGAGTTTTATAGCTGCCTTCCAAAGGAGATTCACCCAGTAATGCACCCCATGCATTTTCCAATATCCTGTGCTTGAAACCAATGTAACAATGCAAATATGCATTTTACTCTGATGCATATATATATACATATATATATTGTTGGTGTAGAACTTGCAGGACTCAAAACGAGAATGGTCTGTGGTATTTTTCCAATATGAACAGTATATTCGAGGCACAATCCAATTTGTTTAACTAGTTTCTAAACCAAAGTGGTCCTATCCCTTTTGATTCCATTGGCAACGCCATCATCCTTACTAGGTTTTGAAAAAAAAAATGTTTGACCCATATCATGTGAATTGTAATGTTTAAGCTGGTTTAATTAATGATTTCATTTCCCCAGATTTGCTTTCATTTTCTTGCTTACAGAGGGCTGAAAGTGATACTTTCGTCATAGTATTAAATTGCGTCCGCAACGCAACGTAACGTTCGTATCTTAACGGTTTTGGAGGTCACTGCAACACCGCAAACCGCATTTAAAATCATAGTTATTTTTTAGAGAAAAATCATGCCGCAATGGCCGCAGCCAAGACGTTGCAACCGCAATTTAATATTATGACTTTCATATCAACTATCAAATGAGACTGTTGGCGAGACTCGAACAATGATGCTTGCTAGGAAGCTAACGAGTACTTAACCAACTGATTTGTTTCATGTTACAAAGAAACTTAGCTAGTGCCTAAATTCAGCCTGCGAGATTTCAGAAAATATCTGTCTAGGTTACCTATATGTTCTTGCCTTTGAGAAAAAGGAAGGCAAATCAACATCTGGTAATGTGCTTTGAACTTTCCTTGGAGACAATGTGCTCCTGGAATTGAATCCTATAAGTTCAAGAACATGCATGCAAACAGCTAGTGGAATTCCAAATGGAATGATGGCTCAGATTTTCTGCACAATCTTAACCTTTAAGTACAGTCTATCAAAAAGATTTCTGTAAGTAAGAAGAAAAAAAAGGTGAAAATGAAAGGAGAACAGCACATTCCAAGAGATCCAGTACGGTTATGCTTGCTCTCTCTCTTTGCTCATTTTGTTCTAATATATATACACAGCACATTCCAAAAGATCTAACACAATATGCTCTTTCCTTGCCATATTCTTTTGTTGTTCTTATCTGATCACTTCTGGTCATTGCCTTCCCTTAATTATATGCTCTTTGTTTTGCTTTTGAGACTCGTTATGGGTGAAGTCCTAATCTAATTTATTCCATTCATAATATCAGTATTCGAATCCTGAATATTGTTTAAGGGATCTAACATCTCATCTCGCTGGACCAATTGGTCGTTGACTACCTATTTATTTAATTGAACTTAATATTGATATATAGCAATGCAATCCAAGGCTATACTGTATATGTGAAAAAGCATCTGGTCTCACTTTACACAGTTGGCCAAATATTATAATTTTTCATTCAAGTTTATATGTTAAAGCATTGTACTATTTGATTTTTGACAATAAGTCATGTCTAATTATTCGAAAAACTTAACGAAAAAGGTTGGAATTAATAGTCTCAAAATACACATTTTAAAACAAAGAAGATCTATAATCATATGACAGTTGAGAGACTAAATCATAAAAAATGCATAGCAAAGGTATAGCTTCCTCAAATGTGTAGCATGGCGGAATTGCGGGGCAAATCTCCTTTGGCAGTGAGCTTTGTATGTCGCCGGCAACATGGCTTGGCAATCGACATACACTGCAAACAAGTTTAGCCTTCCAAAGGAGATTGGCCCAGTAATGCATCCATGCATTCTCCAATACCCTTTGCTTAAAACTATAAGACATCCGTTAATTTCTCTCTGCTGATGGAACAGCAAGTCTGGAGGCCTATATATATCATTGACGAAGAAGTAGCGGGAACCGGAACGACAGCGGTCTCGTATTTTTTCAATATAAACCGTATATTCGAGGCACAATCCAATTTGTTTAACAAGCTTCTAAACAAAAAAGTGGTCCAATCACTTTAGACAATGTTGTCCTTGATCCTATAAGTTTCAAGAACATGCATGCAAGAGCTAGTGGAATTCCAAATCTAATGAAGGCTCAGAGCTTCAGTATAACCTTTAACTAGAATCTATAAAGAAGATCCTATTTGTATCAGTAAAAGAAAGGGAAAAAAAGAACGAAGGAGAACAGCACACTCCAATTTTTACTATTTGAATGAACAGAACATATATGAAGAGCACATTCCAAAAGATCTAACACTATATACGCTTACCTTGCCCTTCAATGGCTTATCAGAAAAAGAAAGATTTTTGTGTCCTTCATTTTAGGGCCCCTCCATTCCTCTAAGGGACACAACTCACAAGAATTTGCAGGACACCCCAATTTACAATAAATGGAAGCATCGAATATAACTGTTGCCCTTTTGTCTCAAATCTCAACAATGATAGTTAGTCACCCTTTCAGATACACAAGTATTGCAACATTATTAGGGGAAAATGGCATCATTTCTTTTGCAAGAAAAACCAGATACATAAGAAAACTAGGACCACTATCCCACGATTGAAATAGGGGAATCTTCACAGCTTTGGCTTGGCATATGCTACTTCTTCCATTGGCATATCCTAAATATTTTTCTAGTTAAGTTATATCCTAAATTAGAAAGAAAACTATATGGTATTTTTAGCACTATAAATAGTACTGCTCTTGAATCTCCAGAAGCAGCCAAGGAAATATCAGTTCTGGTAGCAAGACAAATGTTGAGCTGAGGAATTACAGAGCAATTCTTCTTTAGCAGAAATATTTATGCTCCTGCATTATTCGAATTCTGCCAAAGGAGATTTGCAAAGGAGATTTGCCCTGCCATTCACTCACTCAATGATCTCATTCTCCTAATGCAAGATTTTATCGGGGTCACACTAGGCTTCACCTTCATGTAGCAGCTAGCTTTCACTAAACAGACAACATGGAAGACATTGTTTTCAAGCTCTCGACACCAGCGTGTGAACCATCGTCAACCACCGATACCGATCCTTATATCAACACAGTGTCTAAGAAAATACAATGTGGGAGATGAGTTTATTACTAAGTTTTCGTGTAACGAAAATGTCTTCTATTTCATGAAGGTGTACTTGGCAACTTATATTCACCAGCTTGTCAATGGTATTGACTGAGCATTGGGAGACTTTTACATAGCTTGTAATATGCACAACAAGAAATCAAGAATGTTATTTAGTTGAGTAAGCTCTCACAATATTTTCTTATCCTAAATGTGTCCTGGTATATATATTTTATATGCAAAGATCAAAGAGAGAATTCAATGGATTGCCATACTTATATAATAACATCAGACAAGGGATATCATGTCAAATATTCCTTAGATTTTGTCCAACACTTGCCCTTGCTTTTTTATAAGGCTATATTTCAGTATTTTCTGTTGTGCTTTTGAACTTTCCTTCGAGACTGCCCAAACAGGCAAGGATTATAATACGTTATAAATTAAGAGTAGATGCGGGGATAGCTTAGTTGGGAGAGCGTCAGACTGAAGATCTGAAGGTTTTTTTTATGGGAAAACCTTGAGTGTTCAAACGGGAAAGGCTTATTATATATTAGAAAAGCACTTAAACTATACTAGTTTATTCAAACAAGCCCTAAACAGTATTTTTTTTTACCTAAATAAGCCCCTTTATCTTTAATTCATAGAAGCCCAAGTTTTGATTGTTTGGCTGACTGCACCAATGACTGCATTGCTGGAGACTGAAGCATACATGCCAAAACAATTGACGAATATAATTTATAATCAACTCCAATTCGCGGTGCACACATGTCTTCCATGTATGTATTGTTGAAATTCAATGTGAAAAACTAAGTCAAATCTGGTTGTTGAATTTGGAGAATGAGAGTAAATTTTGATTTCTAGTTGAAAAATTGGAAAAACAGTAGTATAGTAATATGTTTGATATATAGAGGTATTCTCTACTGAAAATGGTTCCTTTGGTTGCAGTACAAAAGAAAGGTGTGTCAGCCAAAAGGTGCATTGCATGTTGCAGCATCCAGCACCAAGAAAATCCTTATAATGGGAGGCACTCGCTTCATTGCTGTGTTTTGTCTAAACTCCTAGTAAAAGAGGGTCATCTGGTTGATTGAAGTAAATTCGTATAATCAAAGCAAACGAAAGCTCATTATCCTTCGGCAGGTCACTTTGTTTACTAGAGCTAAAGCACCTACAGTTGCCTGATGAATCAGACAGTGACTACTCTGATTTAAGTCCAAGGTGTTATGTGCTTTGAAAGCTTTAACAATTATGCTTCTCAGTTGACAATTTAAGACTGGTGTAGTGGTGTTACCCTTTTGTCTCAAATCTCAATAATGATACACAAGCATTGCAACATTATCAGGGAAACTGGCATCATTTCTTTTGCAAGAAACAAAAACAGATACATAAGAAAACTAGGACCACTTTCCCATGATTGAAATGGGGAAATCTTCAAAGCTTTGGCTCGGCATATCCTACTTCTTCTATTGGCATATCCTAAATATTTTTCTAGTTAAGTTATATCCTAGATTAGAAAGAAAACCATATGGTATTTTTCTAGTTAAGTTATAATATTTTTCTTAAATATTTTTGCCATTAGGCTTATCGCCTCTAGACTCTTATGCAGGGGAGTACCGGTTGATTCGCTACAGCTGAAGCATTTGGCATGCAAGAGTTCATAGGCCTCTCCTCCCATGTATCAGTTGCAAATAATTTAAGAAATGAGAATTCATTAAAGGAAGATACATGGTGTCCTTCATTTTAAGGCCTCTTCACTCCTCTAAGGGTCACAACTCACAAGAATTTGCAGGAGACCCCAATTTACTATAAAGGGAAGCATCGAATTTCCTTTTGTCCCAATAATCATTATTAAGCACCCTTTCAGAAGAAAAAGTAGGAGAAAAAGGAAAATTCATAGAGCATATAGAAGGAAGATCCAGTGGCAGTGGCATGTTTGATAAGGAAAACAAAATGTCTCAAAATTGTACCCCTACTATGCATGCATCAATGTTCAATTGCCTATCTCCTTCATCACTAAGATTTTGTGTGTTTTATAGGGGATGGAGGAACAATTTCTGTTGGTCCTGCATGTTTTTACGTATACTCATGCATGTTTGAAATAGGCATAAACAATTAAGATACTTGATATTAATGATTGAGAAGCAATGATATCATCTGTAAATGTAAATTTGGACCACTATCCCATGACTTAGATGGGGGAACTGTTAAGTGTTCAAAAGTACTATTTTTATTACCTTTTTTATTCACATTATTGCTAGACTTAGGCTCATATTAGTTGCATTATTAGCCATTCATGCATGTTTGCATTGTTTCCTTGGTGGACAAACTTGATTTCATATTTTGCTTAATTTTGTGGAAAAAGATACTGCTTTGGTGTGTTTTGTGTGTGTGTGCAGAATCACTTGCCAAAACAAGGCTGGAACCAGTTGCCAGGGCAATGCATGAAGGAGATGTCGAGCTAGTTGCCAGGACAATTTTTGATAAGGGATAAGATGATATGGTAGTCGAAATTGATGACTAGATAAGCCCAAGATGACGTGGAGAAAAGTTAAATCCCAAAGGAGTTTGGTTTCCATGAAGAGGTTAAAGAGAAATTAAATCCCAAGAAGATAGAAGAAGTTTTAGAAGGGATTTAAATATAATAAAGAATTATATTCTTTAAAGATATCTAATTCAAACTTAACTTCATCCTCTAAAAAAGACTTTGACCTAGCCCTATAAATTGAGGACCAAGCCGTCAACTCCAAAGGGAGAGAGGAGAGAAATTTCGACAAAGAGAGGGGAGAATTTCGACAAGAGAATGAGGGAGAGATTTCGACAAAGCTTCAACAATTCTTCATCTTTTTTCTTTCTTGTTCAATTAGGTTTATGTTAGGAATTCTTGGTTTTGTGTTTCTTTGGAACCTAGCCATGAACTAAATCTATTTGGCTAAGGTTATTGTGTTTTGTGGTTGTGAGAAACAATTGGATTTTGTTTAGGTAATAAGAGTTTGCACTTTCAATTCAAGGTTTACTCATTCTTGGTTTTTCTTCTTGTTTGCGAGTGAATTGGGAGGGGATCTCGTAACTTCATATATTTATCTAATATCGGGAGAGTTAGATTCAAAAAATGAATGAGTAATCTTGGATTATTCCCCTGATGTTTTACGACTGAGATTATTCCCCTATTCACAGAGGGATATGGCGAAAGCATGGTTGGATAGTATTCCTGCCGGATCAATAGGATCTTGGATTGATCTTTGTCGTGATTTCTTTGCTCGATTTAATCCTACAAATTTGACTGATAAGCTTCATAATGAAATTACTTCTTTTTGGCAGGCAGATGATGAATCCATGTACAAGGCTTGAGAGCGATATAGAGAACTTCTACACAAATGCCCCATACTCGGACTCCTAGTGTGGACACAAGTAACAATGTTTTACAACGCTGTGAATACACCAACAAGGATGATGCTAGATGCCTCGGCAAATGGGATACTCCTAGATAAGTCGCCGGAGGAAGCAATACAAATTCTAAATAGGCTTGCCAAGAATAATTATCAATTCTCATCTGCTAGAAGATGAGGAGTTAGACGCCAAACCACAACACATGAACTGGGATCATCAGACTCAATTTCGGCACAATTGGCCGCTCTAACCAAGATGGTCCAGAACATGCAGAAACCAAACAACACACATGAGGTCAAGGTAATGGATTCCTTTTGTAAGTTATGTAGTGGTAACCATGATTCTTCTGAATGTATGCAGAATCCGAAATCCAGCTTTTATGTGGGGAATTACAACCGGAACAATAATGTGATGTCCAATACATATAATCCAGCTTGGAAGAAGCACCCAAATTTTTCATAGAGTAATCCCAACAATGCTCTAAACCAGAACAATCAGAACGCACAAGCATCAGGATTTCAGCAGAATATGCCACGGCAACAGTTGCCGCAACAACAACCGACAACATCTAGTTCTTTGGAAAATTCTCTCAATGCTTTTATGTTGAAAACTGAATCTTATATGGCTGAGAATAGTAACTTCATAAAAAGAACTGATGCTTTTATTAACAGGTCCGAGATGAGATTGCAAAACCAAGAGGTGGCAATCAAATCATTAGAAAATTAAGTCGGACAATTTGCTCAAAACCTGAATACTAGACCGCAATGAGGTTTACCTAGTGATACTGAAGTCGCAAGAGGAACTGGCCATGAGCAATGTAAGTCGGTCACCACTAGAAGTGGCCAACAACTTAAAGAGGCTCAAGCTCGCTCATCAAACAAAACTCCACAAAAAGAACAAGACGAACTCAGCGGCAAAGCCTCAAATGCTGAACTATGAATTACCACGGCAACTAGTGATAAGCATGCCTCGACAACTCCAGTTACCTCGGCAATGTCGTCAATCAGGTTCTAGACCAATGAAAGGATCGAAGATATCCGACTTCCACCACCATTCCCACAAAGGTTGAAGCGACAAAAGCAAGAATATCAATTCAAGAAGTTTCTTGATATCCTAAAGCAAGTCCACATCAACTTGCCATTGGTTGAAGCAATTGAACAAATGTCGAACTATGCCAAGTTTCTTAAAGACATTGTGTCCAAGAGAACAAGGCTATGAGAGTTTGAAACAGTTGCCGCAACATAGGGATGCATGGCCATGTTGCACAATCGCATGCCACCCAAGTTGAAAGATCCCGTAAGTTTCACAATACCCTGTTCCATTGGAAACCACTATGTCGGGAAAGCATTATGTGACCTTGGAGCAAGCATAAACTTGATGCCTAAATCGGTTTTCCAGAAACTAGGAATCGGGAAGGCAATACCTACAACAGTTATGCTACAGTTAGCTGACAGATCCTATGTTCATCCAGAGGGAAAAATCGAAGACATACTGGTAAAATTTGATAAATTTATTTTTCCCGCTGACTTTATTATTTTGGATTGTGAAGCAGATGAACATACACCTATCATTCTCGGGAGACCCTTCCTAGAAACAGGGAGAACCTTCCTAGCAACAGGGAGAACCTTGATCGATGTTGAAAAGGGAGAGCTCACAATGAGGGTGAATAACCAGCAAGTTAAACTAAATGTGTTCCAAACACTAAGGCATGCCGATGATCCGGAAGAATGCCAACTTCTTCATGCACGGCAGAGTTTAACTTCGACGAGAAATTTAGTTGCCTCGGCAACTACATTGCCGATCAAGAGGAACCTAAGAAGTATGAAGAACCGATCGATGAGGAACAAGAAGAAGAGGCAAATTGGTTAGTCAATCAACCAAGTACATACTTTGAACCACTGGATTACTCAGGTAAGGAAGGTAAACTCGAAAAGCCCTCAATTGAACAACCACCGATTCTTGAGTTGAAACTGTTGCCAGGGCAACTAAAATATGCTTACTTGGGAGCCGATAATACATTGACTATAATTATTTCCTCTAAGTTACAGCCTGAGAAGGAAAAGAAGCTGATCAAAATGTTGATGCTACACAAGAAGGCAATAGGGTGGACAATTACCGACTTGAAGGGAATTAGTCCGGCAGTGTGCATACACAAGATTTTGTTGGAAGATGATCACAAATCTTCGATCAAGGCCCAGAGGAGATTGAATCATGCCATAAAAGGGGTTTTAATAAAATAAATCATCAAGTGGCTTGACGTCGACATCATATACCCTATCTCGGATAGTACATGGGTAAGTCCGGTACAATGTGTACCAAAAAAGGAAGGTATAACTGTGGTAAGTAATGAAAACAATGAACTTATTCCAACCAGGACTGTGACCGGTTGGAGGGTTTGTATGGATTATCAAAAGCTAAACAAAGCCACTAGGAAAGACCATTTCCCATTACCCTTTATTGATCAAATGCTTGACCGTCTTGCAGGTAAACCATTTTATTGTTTTCTTGATGGTTATTCAGGTTACAATCAAATTTCCATAGCACCAGAAGATCAAGAAAAGACAACCTTCACATGCCCATACGATACTTATGCTTTTCGAAGGATGCCGTTCGGATTGTGTAACGCCCCGACAACCTTCCAAAGATGCATGATGGCACTCTTTTCAGACACGGTCAAAGATTTCCTTGAGATCTTCATGGATGATTTTTTTGTTTTTGGTAATGACTTCGACAGTTACCTCGGTAATTTAGAGAAGGTGTTGGCAAGATGTGTAGAAACCGATTTAGTCCTTAATTGGGAGAAGTGTCATTTTATGGTAGATGAAGGAATAGTGCTCGGTCACAAGATTTCATCCAAGAGAATTGAAGTAGACAAACATAAGGTGGATGAGATCGAGAGATTACCCCCACCAAGTTCGGTTAAAGGAATCCGAAGCTTTCTTGGACATGCAGGTTTTTACATGAGGTTTATTCATAATTTTTCTAAAATTACTAAACCCTTGTGCAATTTGCTTGAACAGGATAAAGTTTTCAATTTTGATGATTATTGCGCCCAAGAATTCGAATCCATAAAGAAAAAGTTTACCTCGGCGCCCATTGTCGTTCCACCCGATTGGACGCTACCTTTTGAGCTCATGTGTGATGCAAGTGATTTCGCGGTAGGAGCAGTCCTAGGCCAATGCACATGTAAGACCTTTCATGTGATATACTAAGCTAGTAAAACTCTTAATAGTGCTCAAGTGAATTACACAACAACTGAGAAAGAGTTACTAGTCGTAGTTTTCGCATTTGACAAGTTCCAATCCTATTTGATTGGTACAAAGGTAATTGTTCATACAGACTATTTGGCAATTAAGTATCTATTTGCTAAAAAGGATGTCAAACCTCGTTTGATTCGTTGGATATTGCTTTTACAAGAGTTTGACATTGAAATTAAAGACGGGAAAGGAACAGAAAATCAAGTGGCCGATCACTTATCAAACTTAGAACGCAATAGGGAGGATGACGCATATTTAGAGATATGTGATGCATTCTTGGATGAGCAACTGTTAGTTGCCTCGGCAACCATGGATGCGCACGCCTCGGCAACCCCCGACGCCTCTACAATCATGGATACGCATGCCTCGGTAACCCTCGACGCCTCAGCAACTCTCGACGCCCACACCTTGGCAGCTCCAGATGCGTACGCCTCAACAACCACTGATACGCACGTCGCGGCAACCACTGATACGCACGCCTCGACAACCATGGACGCGTATGCCTCGACAACTCTAGACGTACACACCTCGGCAATCTTGGAAGCAGTTGCCACGGCAACACATGCCTCGGCAATACCTTGGTACGCGGATTTAGTTAATTTCCTTGTTTGTGGTATTTTACCTTATGGCCTTACTCACCAAGGGAAGAAGCGGTTCCGCCATGATGCTAAGCATTACTTTTGGGACGAGCCTCTTTTGTTTAAACAATGTGTATATCAGATTACGCTGGTGTATCCCTAAAGAGGAGCAGCAAAATGTACTTCGGCAATGCCATTCTTCAACCTATGGAGGATATTTTGGAGGAACACGTATCGCGGCCAAAGTTTTGCAATCCGGTTTGTATTGGCCAACACTGTACAAAGATGCCCAAGAATTTTACAAGCAATGTGATCGTTGCCAGAGGACGGGCAATATCTTTAGACGACATGAGATGCCGCTCCAAAACATCATCGAGGTGGAATTGTTCGATGTGTGGGGGATTAATTTTATAGGACATTTCTCATCTTCATTCGGCAACCTCTACATTCTACTTGTCGTCGACTACGGCAGCTGCAGTTCCCACCAACGATTCTAATACCGTGCAACGATTCTTACAGAAAAATATATTTACACGGTTTGGGATACCGAGAGCAATTATCAGTGATGAAGGCAAGCACTTCGACAACAAACTCATCGCCAAGATGTTACAACGCTTTGGTGTATCTCACAAGATTGCCACGACATATCACCCACAAACCAATGGGCAAGCAAAAATTTCCAACCGGGAATTGAAGGGTATACTCGAGAAGATTGTAAATCCCTCTAGGAAAGATTGGTCAGTAAGACTAGAAAATGCACTTTGGGCATATCGCACTGCATTCAAAACACCCTTAGGTATATCTCCCTTCCGACTTGTCTATGGCAAAACATGCGATCTACCGGTGGAAATCGAACACAAGGTATATTGGGCAATCAAGACCGTGAATATGGATTGGGAAAGTGCCGGGCAAAAGCGTTTGTTAGACCTCAACGAGATAGAAGAATTCTGTGCACTCGCCTATAACAATGCACGAATCAACAAGGAGAAAACAAAGCAATGGCATGACAAGAAACTATTGTCGCGACAATTCATGCCATGGCAACTAGTTCTCTTATTCAGTTATCGTCTGAAACTTTTCCCGAGAAAACTGAAATCAAAATGGTCAGGACCATTCAAAGTTGTCAAATCGTTCTCCCATGGTGTCGTGATAATCAAGTCCATCACTGACGAACATGAATTCAAAGTTAACGGACAAAGATTGAAGCACTACAACGGTGCCCATGTGGAACGTAACAAAGAAGTTGTCACCTTAGGAGATGTATGAGCATGCCCACCTTTCGATATTTTCTTTTTCTTTTTATTTTTTTCGAACTATTTAATTTTTTAAATTTTATTTATTATTTTCGGTTATTTTTCTTTTTAGGATAGATTTATTTATTTTCTTTAATATTAAAACTACATCTTTCTTTCATATTTATCTAATTGTTTCTAAAATTTTAAGTTTAAGAATTTCTTTGCACATCTTTCTTTATTTTCTTTTATTAGTTTATCTTTAATTTTAATCCTTATTTTATTTGTTTTTGAATTGTAGGAAAAGAGTTCAAGATAAAGAGGAATTTTGATTCAAGAAGGAAACTTCTTCAACAAGGAAATTAATGGGCTGAATCTAAGGCTTATATTAAGCCTCCAATTCATCCTAAATAAAGCCTACATAACCGGACAAACCCTTCCCTAAATACCCTAGCCGTCCCCTACCCTTAAATCGAAACCCTTATTTTCTTTCTTTCCAATTAATCCCACCCACCATATTTACTACTTATCTTTTCTATTTAACCCATGACCCTTAACTTCCAAGAAACATATTCCTACTTTTTCATCTTGCAACTCTTTAGTTTCTTTTGCTTTCTTTTCTTTGTTTTTACCAAACTCACAACCAAGATCATCCATGGCATCCAAAATCGAATTTTTGGTTTATCCAAGTTCCTCCAAATAACCAATACAAGAAGTTTGCTACACCGGTGGTTCAAGAAAGATTTCACTCCAAGTTTGAAAGTCGGAAGATTTGCGAAGAACAAGGCTTTGAATACTCCAACTCTCATCAAGATTTCGACCTTGAACCATTCATATTCGAAAGGATTGCACATCAAAAGTGGCAAATCTTTTGCCATTAATCAGAACCGGGTAACATCTCATGGGTAAGAGAATTCTATGCTCACTCACCTAACCCAGATAATCCTTATGTTTTTGTTCGTGACAAGGCTATACTCATAAGCCCCGAAAACATCAACACCTTTTACGGGTTGTACATTGAGAATGATGAGCATCAAGCCTTTGTTGATCAACTCACGCCCAAGCAACTCGACAAGGTGCTTCAAGAACTCACTTTACCGGGAACTCATTAGAATGATGGTAAATACAAGGGCACGGTAAATCACCTTCGGCTTAAACCCGAGGCAAAATTATGGAATAAGTTTGTTAAAACTTCTTTAACGCCCACCACACACAATACTACCGTTGATACACCTCGTCTTTTGCTCATACATTCTATCTTGCATAATCGCATAATTAACATTGGAAAAATTATTTGTGATGAGATTTTTGTATGTAGCATGAAAGACAAGGGTTCTCTTTTCTTCCCTTGCTTAATTTCTAATCTTTGCAAGGAGATGCATATCCCAAGTGAGTCCACTGATGAAAAGACCTTACCAAAGTCCGGTTGGAATCGAGCACAAATCTGAAAGCTAATGGGAGAGGCACCTGTAAAATCCCCAACGCCTTCAATTACCGCGGTAACTATTAATGCCCAAACAACTTATGCCCGGACAACTCGGACAGTAACCCCGGGATAACTTGAAGCACTCTTACAGCCGTTGGTGAACGGCCTTAGGCAAATTAAAGACCGACAATTAATGTTTATACGGTACATGAAGGATCACAATAATGCCATCACCCAAGTCATCCTGGAAAAGTACCCGAACAGTCACGTGTCGTTCCCCATCTTTCCTGCCAAAATCCTTACCACGGCAACCAATAAAGCAGTTGCCATGGCAACCGCATCAACCTACACTGCGCCTACCCAAGCAGTTGCCACAACAACCAACACTGAAGATGTCACGGAAACCAAAGCTAAAGAAGCCCCGACAACCACTGCAAAGGCCAAAGGTAAAACACATATGCCCGAATCAACTCGTACTGAATCATTGTCTGATTTTTCAGATTCGGACGAGTCCTCTATTGCACCAACAAAGACCGCACCAATTGAATCCTCCAAGCCCAAGCGAAAAGCCAGTGACATTGATGAAGAGGACGATGAGGTCAACTCCGTACGAGGATCGATTCCACCATTGGCAACAAGGAAGTAACCACCGCGTTCAAGCAAAAGAATCAAGACACCGACCAAAAGGAAACTAATCATCCACGACGATGAACTCTCGGAGTAAGTCATCGTTTGCATTTTACTTTTCTTTATTTTTATTTTTCTTTGTTGTATGCATTGAGGACAATTCCTCACTCGAGTTTGGGGGGATTGTTATTAGATAGTTACCATGTTTAGTTGCATTCATCTTAAGTATTGCATATAGGATACATAAATTGCTTGCCATGCCTTTAGTTGGAACAAGAATTGCCTAGATTTGATGAATATCCGATGATGACTTTGCCAATGTACTTAATTGATAGAACTTTTTATTCTAGGATAAACGTGGAAACACTTAGAATCGTACTATGATGCTAAACTTGATGAAACACTGTGCGGCTTGATTGATTTAAGGAATTCTAGCAGGTTGATAGTTAAAAAGTTGGGGGATTAGAATAAAAATTGGATGAATGCTAGAGGTGCCCGAAATTGGCTCTAGTATGTGCTAAAAATTGATCACTAGAGGTGCCCGAAACTGGCTCTAGTCGAATTAATTAACTTAAGAAAACTAAAAACAAATCACTAGAGGTGCCCGAAATCGGCTCTAGTTGAAACATGTTAAAAGAACCTAATGAAGTAATTTGAAAACCTCTTGTTTGCATAGAATCTGAAAAATCAACTTGCACACAACTCCGCACACACTCACAAGCATTATAATTTGATTTTGAGTAACTCCTAAGTTTTTCAAAAAATGAAAAGCCAATCATACTTTGTGCCACGGTTCTGAGAATTGAAATCAAGTTCAAAGCTAAGTTTGTGAAAATTGAAGTCTTGGCGGGTAATTATTAGTTTGTATTGCTTGAGGACAATCAATAGTTCGAGTTTAGGGGTGTGTTAAGTGTTCAAAAGTACTATTTTTATTACCCTTTTTATTCATATTGTTGCTAGACTTAGGCTCATATTAGTTGCATTATTAGCCATTCATGCATGTTTGCATTGTTTCCTTGGTGGACAAGCTTGATTTCATATTTTGCTTAATTTTGTGGAAAAAGATACTGCTTTGTTGTGTTTTATGTGTGTGTGCAGAATCACTTGCCAAAACAAGGCTGGAACCAGTTGCCAGGGCAATGCATGAAAGAGATGCTGAGCTAATTGCCAGGGAAATTTTCGATAAGGGATAAGATGATATGGTAGTCGAAATTGATGACTAGATAAGCCCAAGATGACGTGGAGCAAAGTTAAATCCCAAAGGAGTTTGATTTCCATAAAGAGGTTAAAAAGAAATTAAATCCCAAGAAGATAAGAGAAGTTCTAGAAGGAATTTAAATATAATAAAGAATTATATTATTTAAAGATATTTAATTCCAACTTAACTTCCTCCTCAAAAAAAGACTTTGACCTAGCCCTATAAATTGAGGACCAAGCCGTCAACTCCAAAGGGAGGGATGAGAGAAATTTCGACAAAGAGAGGGGATAAATTTTGACAAGAGAATGAGGGAGAGATTTTGACAAAGCTTTAACAATTCTTCATCTTTTTTCTTTCTTGTTCAATTAGGTTTATGTTAGGAATTCTTGGTTTTGTGTTTCTTTGGAACCTAGCCATGAACTAAATCTATTTGGCTAAGGTTATTGTGTTTTGTGGTTGTGAGAAACAATTAGATTTTGTTTAGGTAATAAGAGTTTGCACTTTCAATTCAAGGTTTACTCATTCTTGGTTTTTCTTCTTGTTTGCGAGTGAATTGGGAGAGGATATCGTAACTTCATCTATTTATCTAATATCGGGAGAGTTAGATTCAAAAAACGAATGAGTATGGTCTTTATTCAATCTATTGATGGTGAAGATTAATCTGGCTTAAGAATAAGTTAAGGATTTCAACGGTTAAGAGGAGAGCAAGATTGGTTGTTGTTCACTCTTAATTCACGTAGGGATGTATTGTCAAGGCATGTACAATTAGCTAGAGTTTCGACTTAGGGCTAAGAAAAAACTATTGAAGAACCCTCCCCCTAACCTTGAAGCTGCTGCCCAGCCGCCCAAACAGTTGCCTAGCCAGCTGCCCAGGCAACCGTCGATTAGGTACCAAGGCAACCCCGCTGCGCAAGTTGCCACGGCAACTGAGTTGCCCTTGCACTCTTTTACCAAGACGATCCAATCGGCTATCACACCTCAACTCACGATAACCTGGCCTATTCTCTCTCATTTGATTACATCTTCTTTTACTTATTTGCTTTCTAGTTTAGTTGTTAGTTAAACTCCTACAATCTTCTACTTGTGTTCTTTTACTTTTTACAGTGCAAGAGATTAGATTCTTGAAGTGGTACCAATCCCTGTGGAGACGATATCTTTTATACTATAACTTGCGACGTGTACACTTGCACAATTGCGGAGCACTTATTACGCGCAATAGGAACCTTCACAGCTTTGACTTGGCATATGCCACTTCCTTCATTGCCATATCCTAAATATTTTGAACCTAAATAGTAGTGCTCTTGAATCCTTACAACTTACAAGCAACCAAGGAGATTATATCAGGTCTGGTAGCAAGATAGAAGTGGGAATTGAGGAATTGCAGAGCAATTCTCCTTTAGCAGAAATGCTTATGCTCGTGCGCAATTCGAACTCTGCCAAAGGAGATTTGCCCTGCCATCCGCTCACATGTCGGTGATATCGTTCTCCTAAATCCTAATCAATAATCTTCTTCAGTATTGTTGTTCATCTATCATTATAACATACAACTTTTTCTTTAGTAGAACAGATTATCGATGCCGATTCTATCAAGATAGGGTTCACCTTCATATAGCAGTTTGCTTCACTTATTTAGTCAATGTGCCTGCAGTTGATCAATTAATTCTATTAAGAATCTAAGATTTGCAAGCAGGTAATATATCCAAAGTTCTTTGTACATAGATTTCATGTATTGAAAATATATCTTTAAATTCATGATTGATCCAGCTTTTTTATGATCTTCCCTTTCTAGCAAATCATAGAAAGATCATTAAAGACAATGTATGCACATGGGGAAACAAGTTGCAGTAGAAGCAGTGAGAATTTCCTTTTGCAGACACTCCAACAATTCATTGAAATAATGGTTTTTTGCAGATGCTGTAACATGAGCTGCACCGGAGGAACAAGGTTTACTTGGCAACTTATGTTCATCAGCCGATGAATATATTCTATCGAGTAATCATTAGAAATTTGTTACATCATCAGAAAGATATGGAAACTTGTTTGAAAAGCAATTGTAGTGGTGTGCCATACGAATAACGTCAGACAGATATATCAAGGAAAATATTCCTTAGATTTGGTCCAACAACAAGTAGCCCTTGCTTTTTGTAAGGCCATATTTCAGTGAAATAACAGGTAAAATGTAAAGGTGCCAGATGAAGATTGAAGATTGAGGGACCATGATGATTGACGAGTAGAGAAGGGCAAAGCTTTCGCCTGGAATGAAACTACGCATATACCGATCCCGTTCCATCGAATATCCATGTCGATATGCAAATAATACAGTGCAGGGACTAAATTCATAATTTGACCTTAATGAAAGTTTTAAACATCGTTAATGATTTAGACTAATTGCCCAAACTAATAAAAATAAAAGGGTTAAATCGTCAGTACATACGCGCTCTGTTGGTAGAGTATCTGGACTTTTTTTTCATACAGAAACGGACACAAGACTGAGTTGGGGACGAATTTTATAAAATTTTAGAGGGCAAAAAAATTTATAAAAAATTCCAAAAAAATTCCTAAATCATATAAATTTAAAATTTTCCCCGGATGATCGCCCCAATAAGCCTGATTGATCAAACTACATAGAGTGGGCTGTCTGCCTGTGAAGATTTTACCCTGTAAGATCGAAATTGCTGCTGAAGTTTGCTGACATGTTGATGAACCCATTAAGGCCTCTTATTTATACCCCTTTTCATATCCATAATAAACCATAATATATTTTGACACGTGGACCGATGAGGGTTGGATGGAATAGCCGCACTCTTGAGAATTTTAAACTTTCATATCTTTTATGTTTTTTTTTGTTGATAATTTAAGTTCGTACTCCTAAATTTTTATAATTTCGCGCCCCCATAAATTCATAATATAACTTCCTAATAATTTGTGTAGTCACATATTTTATCCGACCCTCACTCATTTAAGTATTGGTATGCAAAGAAATGAAAACCCAAAAATAATATATAGTATATGATCATTGTATATATTAGAGTCCAAAAATAAAACCAAAAGTTGAAAACCCAATAATATATGTGATCCATTCATTAAAAAATAGTTCATCCTTTACAAACCCAATTCATTTGTTACATAAAATAAGCCCATCTTTTACAAGCCCATTCGGCTAACATAAGGAAAACCTAGGAAGCTTAAGCCTTTGATCCGCCACCTTCATCTCACCGTTGGATCAAAATTGATCCAACAGTCCTGGTAAAAACCTAGCCCTATTAAGCCATTGCGCCGCATGGTTGTACACCGTCAGATCTGCAAGTGATCGACGACCCAGATCACACAGAAGAGCATCACACAGATCGCGCACCTGCGTGTACTCCTCACGCGCCCGACGATTTGGCTTCTATCAGACCGATCATCTTCGCCAGCAGCCATACACCGCTGCGCCTTACAGCCGTTTGTTTATCATCTCCTCTCGGCCGCAACATGCAAACACCAAATCAAGAAATCAACACCAAATAAGGGAAGTTCCTGACTCATATCATATTCGAATCAAGAAATCATACAAGAACCGGCCGGTGTGAAGACCAAACAAGATCGAAGCAAACATGGCAAGAAATCAACCCTAAATCAAGCAATAATCATCACCAAATCGGAAAAATTTAGGGTTTTCAAATTTCCTTGTATACTTTGCTTTGTAATGGCTATAAAAAGCCATCGATTCACCGATTGTAAGGGGAACACACAATTGAGAAATCAAATAACAGAAGCAATTTCAGTCTAGATCAAACGTATTACTCCTAAAAATTTTCTTTTTTTCTCCACATATGTTTCTGGGTTTCAGTTCGAAAGAGTGAAAGAGGGGCGCGAGTTTACCAATCGAAGGAGGCCGAAGCCATTGTCGGAAAGCCGAGCCACCGTCGCTGTTGATTTCGGAAGTCAAAACTGAAGGGAGCGATCACCGAAAGTCTGCCGTCGGCCGAAGGCCACGGCGGCCGACGTGGAGGAGTGCCATGAACCACCACCGAAACCTGGAGAACACGGCAGTGTTCTTCATCCAATGAAGAACACCATTGAAGGTTTTTAGAGGATTTTGAAGACTGGTGTTTAATCCATTTGGGAGAAAATGAAACAAATGAGTTGTGTTGTGTTTCTAATTTTTTAAGTTATATACTCGACCGTTGGAGCAACCCGAAACCAAACCGACCCAGATCACACACGCGCCCTTCTTTTGGCAGCGTCTGACTCCGAACCCTCTGTTTGCATTCTTTACACTTTAGTCATTTTTTCCGTTTTAATTTTGTTCTTCAGTTTAGTCCTTTTGTGCTTAATTTGTTCCTTTGATCACAAATTTAAAATTGTATAGAATTTAATTGGCCTTTAATAATCTAGTTAAAATTTATTCACCTCTTAAGACAAATACTAGGTTAAATAATATATGTAGGGTTATATTAATTCATTAATTTTTAATAATTTTTAGTATACATTCCCTTAAGTATAGGTTCCTCTTTTACATAATATGTTTGTAATTTGATTTGGTAATTTCTTTAGGTCACTAAACATTTCTTTAATTAAAATTCAATTAGTAGAGCCTTATAGGATTAACCACTTTAATCACTCAGTAATTGGTCGTGGAATTAAAAAACAAAATAAAATGGAAATAAAATATCATACAAAAAAGGTTTTCTTGCACCATGAAAACGATATGTACTTTTAATTAGGGTTAATTCGGCCTTCCCCTAGCCGTTGTGGGAACAGTCGAGACTCCTATGCGAAAGTGCATTATCAAATTTTAAGGATTAATACCTTAATCCCTTTGCGTCTAAATTGATTCAGATTTTCTCAGCCGTGAGCGAGTTCGAGCCAATTCTAGAATTTTGTGGATTTTTGTATTAACCTTCGCACTCATGTATCCGGGTTATAAAGAAAATATTAGCAATCAAGTAAGCGCCAGCCTCCGAGCGTGATGGGGGTGCTAATCCTTCCCCACGCGTAATCGTTCCTCTGAACCCTTGAGATTTCGTAATCTCTGGTTTGTTTTTAAGTTTCTGGTCCGCCTAATACAATAAAAGGGATCGATGGCAACTCTGTTGTTACAGCTTGGCGACTCCGCTGGGGACAATCTAAGAGGGCACAAATTTTACTTGGTCACGAATTATTTTCTTTACTAATCTGTTGCATTTTTGTGTGTGCATTTTTTTGGTGCTATAAACTGTTTGCATCATAACACAAGCCTTCTATTTATCAAACTTAAGTGAAAGAAAATAGATATGCCTTCACGAGTAACCCTCCACATGGGCTAGTGAAAGTCTTCCGGGGTCTAGAGTACTTATGCTTTCGTAAGTAATCCTCCGCATAAGCATAACAGAAATGCATCCTCTTGAGCTGTGCTCGATTCATAAGCCAGTGATGGGCTAGAATTGAACGCCTTATCCACCTTGGAGTAGGGGATAAGGACGGTTCGAGAACCCTTTTAAATCAAAACCCGCATAAATGTATGATTTAGTAAGCCCACCCCAATAAGCCTTATAAAGCCATAGGTTTTACTCTCCATTTATTTATTGCTTATCTTACCCTTCTTGTTTTATCTCTTTATTTGTGCATACTAACACTTTTTTGTTTATATTTCAAAGAGCATACATCACATTGCATCCAGTTGGTATTCTGAGATACTGTTCAGTCAGAGATCATGAGTATTCGGGTCACATTATCCAGTTCTGGAGTCATCCGCTCAAACACAGAGGTTTGAAGTCAGTCCACAGAGCTTCAACGCCAACATAGAGATAGCGTGCAGAAATGGGCCACCATTGATCTTCCAAAACAAGTGTACAAGGGTTTGCCACATAATTATTTGACCGGATTAGTCACTATATAGGAAAGCCTGGAAGCTCAGAATCGATCCGTGTTCACCCAAAGATACGGGGATATAGCTCTTTTGCTCGGGTGGAAATAGACGAGTCAATGTTGCTGGCAGCTGTCAACTTTTAGGATCTGGCTTATCGTTGTTCTGTCTTCAATCAAGAGGACATGGCTCCCACCATTGAAAATACATGGTCTTCTTGCGCTTGGATCTAGAGAAACCTGATAAAAAAATACTTGAAGGAGAAAACTCGGGGTATCAGAAGAAATTTGCCAAGCTTGCTGGTTTAGATGTTGAAGAAATAGATGCCCACGTAGTTGAGAAGAATAAAATCCCTTGCTTCACATGGGAGTTCAACGCGCCCAAATCATGAAGAATGTAAAGTACGGAAGAGTCATTGACTTGCTCGCCTTGGCTATTTATGGGTTAGTAGTGTTTCCTAAAGTTCCGAGGCACATTAAGATAACATTGGTGGACTTGTTAGCCCAGAAAAATGTGAATCCGGTCCCGGCTATCTTAGCAGAAACCTTTAGGTCCCTGAATTTTTGTCAAACCCAAAGAAGGAGAAGATAAGCAGACATCCCACATCCAGAGATCTGGTCCTAATCAAAGAGATCACTAGAAAGTAGTGGCCATGAAATGGGAAGCAAGAATAGTGGATAACGTTTTTTAGAAACCTCACTGATGCCGATGTAACATGGAGAACCCCGTGGATGTACCAGTGCCCATCTTGTACAAGTACGGGAAGTTAGAGTGGGTACCTCTCATAGGCGTATGGGGAGCTACCAGTTATGCCACTTTGCTCGTACAACGCCAGTACAGTTCACGATAGTTCATTCCTGTTACCCATGGGTTACGAGAGGAAGAATTTTCCTACACAGAAGTTAATTCTACAAGACGAGTCACAGAGTTGGCTAGAGAGTGGAAGCAGACATTTCGAATAGGAATAGCTCTATTTTTTGGTTTTGTGCCTGAATATGCCAGTTGGAGAAAGTAGAGAGTGGACAACATAGGTGTACCAGTTTTGAAGAGTGCATCAAATAATCCTCAGCCCGGTATTCTGCTAACTGAGCTAGAGATTTACAAACAGGACTTCGAGAAGGAAAAAAAAGGCTATGAGACAGGGTGACTGAACTTGAAGGCAAACTCCTTGCAGAGCAAGTCCAAAGAGAAGGCTACCAGAACAAGGTAAAAACTCTGTTGTCAAACCAAGAACTCTGCCTAAAAGATGTTCAGGAATTAACACAAGAAAACAATCACTTGAAAGCTCGAGTGGCACGAGTAGGCGGTTCTAAGACCTCAAAGGAAGAAAAGGTACAGTTGGACGAAATAAAGAAAGAATCAAAGGAGTGGCAGCGGGAAGCCCGAAATAGAAGAAAAAAGCAGACTAACTCACTAACGAAAGGCGACGTTTGGAAGAGCAATTTTTAGATGCTCGGCATAGCCTCGGAAAATACCGTGATCAGAATCAAGAGCTCTAAGAAAGGCTAAAGGAAGAGGAGGCGAATGGAGCTGAAGCTGAACTACTCCGTTTGGGTATCGAAGACTTGAAGAAACAGCTACAGACGCATAAAGACCATATTCACGCTCTCATTGATGATTGGGATTATGAGAAGATCCAATGGGCTGATACTAAGCAAACTTTGAATGTCGCATGCTTAGGCCGACATTTCTATATTGATCATCTGAAGCGTCAGATTCAAAAAGTAGTTTCCAAAGCTTGGGAAATGAGGAATCGCGCTAGGGTTCTGAGATCGAGATTCCTTCCAGTAGGAAAGGATGGGCAACACCTATTAGATTTCGTAGATGAGGCGATGGAGCAGTATCAGCAGATCAGTCTTTTCTTTAGTAGGGTTTAGAAGGAAACAACACCGAGAGGAGAAGTTGAACCACCAGCATTAAAACAGCTTAAAGTAGCAGAATAGGAGCTTATATCTTTCTTTTGATTTAAAATAATGTGTACCCGAAACTTTATGATCTATGAAGTGCACTATATTTTGGAATACCACTGGTCTTTTGCATTATTGGCATTTGCATTTGAGCATCCATTTCACCTAACACCCTGTATTAAAATAAATAATTAACTATGGAAAGTTCAAACAAAGTTGACGAAATTATGCACCCGTACGGAACTCGCTTTCAAACTCGCAGAATGGATATGGAAAATAGAATGTTTGCCATGGATGATGGCTTGAAGGGTACACAGGATAAGCTAGAAAAGATCGAAGGTGATTTTAATAATGAGATTACCAACGTATAGAAAAATACAGTACTACAGATAGCAGCTATGCTTGGCAAGAGCCCTGAAGTCATCAAGGCCCTTAAGGATGTGAGAGCAGCAATACCCCCACAGGAAATGAACCGCGAGGCCTTCAAGAGGAAGGTTCAGATCCACATTCCAAGAACTTCGACTAATGCCCTGGTGGAGTTTAGGGTAGATCAGGGTGATGAACAGGATTTTGAGATGCCCGATCTTGATGATATAGCAAGTAGAAGTCATTTAGACAAGAAATTGGAAGATCGTTGTAAGAAACTTGAAGGAATTGTTAAGGCCTTACAAGGAGTTAGTATTCATCGGGGCCTAGATGCTAGAGATCTCAGCCTAGTGACAGACTTGGTCATTTCCCCAAAATTTAAAACGCCAGATTTTGAGAAATACGACGGAACCACATATCCTTCAAGACACTTAACAATGTACTGCAGGAAGATGTCATATTATTTGGACAATGAAAAACTACTCATACACTGCTTCCAGGATAGCTTGCTGGGTCAGCAACTCGCTGGTATACACAGTTAAATCGAACCAGTATAAAGATGTGGTTAGATCTATCATAAGCCTTTTTTGAGTAATATAAGCATGTGACGGACATAGTCCCAAACATAATGGTCTTGCAGGGGATGGAACAGAGAACAAATGAAAGTTTCTGCCAGTACGCTCAAAGATGGCAGGATGTAGCAGCACAGGTCCAGTCTCCGCTATTGGAGAACAAAATCACGCCCATGTTTGTAGAAACGCTGAAGAAGCATTTTTATGACCGAATGATAAATCACGCGACCAAAAGCTTCGCTAATATGCTGATTAATGGCAAGATTATCTTAGTAGCCATAAAGAGTGGAAAGCTTGATGGAGGAGAGTCAAATAAGCCTTACAGGAAATGAGAAAATGAGGTGAACATGACTCCATCATATAATCAGAATTTCTCTAAAGGGGTGATGATTAACAAGCCAAATGCGGCTAGTACAAGCTCGACAGTTCAGAATCCGCCCAAGCTCGAAACAAGGAATCAATCGAGCAAGTTTGGCTTCACCTTTATACCAGTAACTTAAGCAGAATTATTTTCGCAGTTGGTTGAGTCTAGGTTGGTGGTGCCACAACATCTTACCCCGATGTTACCACCATACCCTCGATGGTATGACCCAAACGCCAAATGTGAATACCATGCTAGAATCACAGGACATACAATTGAGAATTGTATAGCCTTCAAGAATGTGGTGGAGAATCTACAGAAAACAGGTATGTTGTCGTTTGAAGCTATAGAGGAAAAAGGAAAACCCCTTCCAAACCATCAGAATGCTGGTGTGAATACTATATTGGAGGAAGAAGACAAGCAGGTAAAGACACAAATAGCGGATGTTAAAACACCTCTACGATAGGTATAGTCGATGATGATAGATGCTGAAGTACTGATCAAGAATGCTAAAGTTTAGTCCTCAAGAGACGGACCCTATTGTAAGTATCATAGGGTAGAAGGTCATAAGATTCAATGGTTTTCAGAGTTTAAACAGCTGGTTCAGACCAAGATGAACAATAGTGAAGTAGAGTTCTTCGAAAAGAGATGCGTTAACAACATACCTAAAATATGTGCATTAGATGAATCTCTGATGAAGAGTCTTGTTGAGATCAAGCCATTGGTCATTAAAACCAAGGTAAAAGCTGGTGAAAAAGCAAATAAGATGACCCCGCGATTGGTGATAAGGGCACCAACACCATTTCCCTACGATGATAATAAAAGAGTACCTTAGAATTACGCACGTACCACAATGACATCGGAAGACCCAGGGCACGCTGAGGCTGAGGCCAAGGAAGAAATGATTAATGAAGTGTGCTATTTTATGAGAAGTAGGAGATGTTATGTACTACCTACCGGAAAGGACCGAGACGTAGTTCAAAGGAAGAATGCTCTAGACAAAGAGTCGGGGAAGGATTTTTACGAGGAACGCCCAACAGAATTACTTGAACCTGTAAAAGAATCTGAGGCTCAAGAATTTTTGAAAATCCTCAAGCATTGTGAATACAGTGTGGTGGAACAATTGCATAAGCTCCTGGCGCGCATATCTATGCTATCACTATTGCTAAGTTCGAAGGGGCACCGAGAAACATTACTCAAGGTTCTCAACCAAACCTTTGTACCAACGAAAATAACCACTGACAAGTTGGATAGGTTGGTTGGAAATATCGTTGTTGACAATTTCATCTCTTTTAATGATGAGGAGATTCCAGAGAGGGGAAAGTGCACATATAAAGTTCTCCATATCACCACTCGTTGCAAAGGACATATGCTCCCAGAAGTTCTTATAGACAATGGCTCGGCCTTAAATGTTTTGCCTATCACCACGTTGAAGAAGTTGCCAATAGACGAGTCCCACATAAAAGCTTACCGAAATACAGTCCGAGCTTTTGATGGATCACAAAGAAACGTGTCGAGAAGGATAGAAGTTCCCCTAAAGATTGGGCCATCTATTTTTGAGGTCGATTTTGTGGTAATGGACATTCAACCAACTTATAGTTATCTTTTGGGGCGTCCGTGGATTCATACCGCCGGTGCAGTTCCATCTACGTTGCACCAAAAGTTAAAGTTCATGGTCGAGAGGCAGTTGATAAGTGTCAACGCAGAAGAGGATATCATTGCCTCAGTAACAGCTGAAGCTCCTTATATCAAGGTTGATGCAAGGGCATTAGAATGCTCTTTTAGGTCGTTGGAGTTAGTAAGCGCAACTTTTATTGCTGAAGGGAGCAAGATCCGAAGGCCGGGTTTATCCAAATGTGCGAAGATGCAAGTGAGAGAAAATTTAGGAAAATGTGTTGAGGCAAGCAAAGTATTTGGGAAATATCACCAGGGTAGGTTGTACCTAGTGATTGTTGCTGAGAAGAATGATGGATTTGGACTGGGATTTAAGCCCAATGTGACCCAGAGAAGATCCGACATAATGAAGAATCAAGAGAGGAGAAATAGCAGACTCAAAGGAGAGGATATCGCATGGGATCCAATGACATTTCCACCCCTTAGTTCTACCTTTACATCAGGGGGTTTGTGAACCCCGGCTTAGCCCAGGATGAGAAGGATGTGGATGAGATTGTAGAGATGTTTAGCAAGATGAGTATTAATGTGGTGCTGGAAGAGGAAGAGGAAGAGGAAGAGGGCAGATATATGTCAATGATTCGCCCATATGATGAGCTTAATAATTGGACTGCAGAAGAACTTTCTGTAGTTTTTAAGTCTCTTTCAGAGTCTCTAGATATCAATGACGTAAGTGATATTGAATCCGAATCGAGGGTTGATTTCGAGCAGCCTATATTCCCAGAAGGATACGATAATCTTGATAATGAGGTTGAGGTCGATATCCCAGAAGATCTCCTCCGACTGATGAAAAGTGAAGAGAAAAAGATTGTCCCCCACAAAGAGCAATTGGAAATTGTAAACCTTGGGACCAAAGAAGGAAGACACGAAGTGAAGATTGGCACTACGATTACTGTACAAACCCGACAGAGTCTGGTCAAACTCTTGCACAATTATAAAGACGTATTTTCCTGGTCATACCAAGACATGCCTGGTTTGGATACAAACATTGTGGTTCATCGCCTGCCTATAAAGTCAGGCTGTGCAATAAAAACTACGAAGAATGAAGACCGATATGCTCCTAAAGATCAAGGATGAGGTGAAAAAGCAATATGATGTAGGTTTCCTACAAGAAGCCCGATATCCTGAGTGGGTGGCTAACATTGTTCCAGACCCAAAGAAAGATGAGAAAGTTCGCATGTGTGTTGATTATAGAGACCTCAACCGAGCGAGCCCAAAAGATAACTTCTCGCTTCCACACGTTGATACCTTGGTAGATAATACAACTGGTCATTCCCTATTCTCTTTTATGGATGGTTTCTTTGGCTACAATCAAATCAAGATGTGCCCTGAAGACCAGGAAAAGACTATGTTCGTGACACAATAGGGAACATTTTGCTATAAGGTAATGCCCTTCGGATTAAAAAATACTGGGGCAACTTATCAAAGGACCATGATGAACTTGTTTCACGACATGATTCATCAAGAGATCGAGGTATATATGGACGACATGATCACCAAATCACGAACAGAAGAAGAGCACATTGTGAATCTAGAGAAGCTTTTCAAAAGATTGAGAAAATTTCAATTGAAGCTTAACCCCGCCAAATGTACTTTCGGAGTAACTTCAGGAAAGCTCTTAGGCTTTATAGTGAGCGAAAAGGGGATAGAGGTAGACCTTGAGAAAGTGAAAGTAATACAATAGCTTCCACCTCCGCAAACGCAAAAAAGGTCTGGGGTTTTTTAGGCATGCTCAATTATATTTCCAGATTCATCTCCCAACTGACAGAAAAATGCAGCCCAGTGTTCAGACTACTCAAGAAGGAAAATCTTGGAGAGTGGAATGAAGAGTGGTAAATAGCCTTTGAGCAAATTAAGAAACGGTTGACAAATCCACCGGTATTGGTGCCACTAATCCCAAGAATGCCCTTAATCCTATATTTGACTATACAAGAGAACTCATTGGGATGTGTGTTGGGGCAGCACGACGAGACTGGTCGAAAAGAAAGGGCAATCTATTACTCGAGCAAGAAATTCACAAATTGTGAATCAAGGTATCCTTAGATCGAGAAGATGTGTTGCGCTCTGGTTTGGGCATCAAAAAGGCTCAGTCAGTACTTTTTATACCACACCACGTGGTTGATATCTAAGCTCGATCCGTTAAAATTTATGATGGAAGCACCGACTTTATCGGGAAGAATAGCTCATTGGCAAATGCTGCTAACAAAATTCGACATCCAATATGTTAGCCAAAAGGCGGTAAAAGGAAGTGTCATGGCAGACTTTTTAGTGGTTGATATCTTAATTTTGATGGAGCTTCTAACACCCTAGGCCACGGTATTGGGGCAACCCTAGTTTCTCCAAAGAGCGATCATTACACATGCACTAGTTGTCTGAAGTTTTTCTGCACCAACAATATGGCAGAATACGAGGCCTACATTATGGGATTGCGGGCGGCCATAGAGAAGAAGGTCAGGGTCCTAAAAGTCTATGGGGACTCAGCTCTGGTCATTTATCAAATTCACAGAGAATGGGAGATGAAGGATTCAAAATTAATTGAGTATCAGAAACTAGTCCTTGAATTGATCAAACAATTTGAGGAAATTACCTTCAACTTCCTTCCAAGGGAAGAAAACCAAATGGTAGATGCGTTGGCCATGTTGTTAGCAACCTTTAAAGCAAGTGAAGATGCAAAATGATGCCAATACAAATCCAGGTTTCAGAACTGACTGCGCTTTGTTACAATGTAGAAAAGGATAAAGATGGTCTCCCATGGTACCATGACATATTGCAGTACATCAAGTTTTAGGAGTATCCAGCTCAAGCAACTGAAAATGACACAACAACCCTTCAAAGAGTGGATGCATGGTATGTTTTGGATAGAAAAACCCTGTATAAAAATAGCCGAGATCAAGTTATGTTGAGATGTGTAGGCGCCAAAGAGGCCTAATTGATCCTTGAGGAAGATCATGAAGGAGCATGTGCGACTCATCCTAGTGGGTTTACCATGGCTAGGCGAATCATGCGATTGGGCTATTACTAGTCTACCATGGAGGGAGACTGCATTAATTATGCCCGAAAATGCCATAAGTGTTAAATCTATTCTGATAAGATATATGCTCAGCCACAATCTCTTCATGTGATTACCTCGTTATGGCCCTTCTCGAGATGGGGCATAGATGTGATTGGGCAAATTTACCCCAAAGCCTCCAATGGACATAGATTTATTTTAGTGGCCATCGATTATTTCACCAAATGGGTTGAAGCGGCATCCTATGCAAATGTCACTAGATCTACCGTCTGTAAGTTCCTCAAGAAGGAGATTATCTGCTGTTATGGACTGCCTAAAAGCATTATCACTGACAACGCCTTAAATTTAAACAACAAAATAATAGCTGCAATTTGTGACAATTCCAAATTAAGCATCATAATTTAGTGACTTTTCGTCCAAAGATGAATGGGGCAGTAGAGGCTGCTAACAAAATATCAAGAAAATAATCTCCAAAATGACAGACATTTACAATGACTGCCATGAAAAGTTACCATTCGCACTATATGCCTACCGAACGGCCGTACGAACATCTACAAGGGCAACATTTTTTTCCTTGGTCTATGGTATGGAAGCTGTGCTACCAATTAAAGTCGAGATTCATTCACTCCGTGTTTTGATGGAAGCAAAATTGGACGAGGCAGAATGGGTTCAGGCACGATATAATCAGTTGAACCTAATTGAAGAAAATATATTGACGGAAATTTTCCATGGCCAAATGTACCAAAAAAGAATGATGCGAGCTTACAACAAGAAATTTCACCCGAGAGAATTCCAAGAGGGTGACCTTGTTCTAAGAAAGAATCTACCAATTCAAAAAGATTCTCGAGGAAAATGGGCACCTAGTTCGGAAAGGCCCTATGTGGTATCCAAGGCATTTTCTAGATGAGCCTTAATTTTGGTTGAGATGGACAAGAATGCACTAGAAAACCGCGTGAATTCAGATTCGGTCAAACACTATTACGCTTAAAAAAAAGAGAGTCCAAGATGAAAACCCGAAAGTGTTTTTCATCTGATGAAGAACACCATTGGAGGTTTTTAGAGGATTTTGAAGACTGGTATTTGATCCATTTGGGAGAAAATGAAACAAATGAGTTGTGTTTCTAATTTTTTAGGTTATATACTCGATCCGTTGGAGCACCTCGAAACCGAACCGACCCAGATCACAACTCGCGCCCTTCTTTTGGCAGCATCCGACTCTGAACCCTCTGTTTGCATTCTTTACACTTTAGTCCTTTTTCGTTTTAATTTTGTTCTTTAGTTTAGTCCTTTTTGTGCTTAATTTGTTCTTTTGATCACAAATTTAAAAATGTATAGAATTTAATTGGCCCTTAATAATCTAGTTAAAATTTATTCACCTCTTAAGATAAATACTAGGTTAAATAATATATGTAGGGTTATATAAATTCATTAATTTTTAATAATGTTTAGTATACGTTCCCTTAAGTATAGGTTCCTCTTTTACATAATATGTTTGTAATTTAATTTGGTAATTTCTTTAGATCACTAAACATATCTTTAATTAAAATTCAATTAGTAGAGCCTTATAGGATTAGCCACTTTAATCACTCAGTAAT
Source organism: Hibiscus mutabilis (assembly GCA_019671005.1). Lineage (NCBI taxonomy): Eukaryota > Viridiplantae > Streptophyta > Magnoliopsida > Malvales > Malvaceae > Hibiscus > Hibiscus mutabilis. The sequence continues at coordinate 4,877,916 of CM033756.1, forward strand.
TGGTCATAGAATTAAAAAAAACAAAATAAAAAGGAAATAAAATATCACACAAAAAAGGTTTTCTTGCACCATGAAAACGAGATGTACTTTCAATTAGGGTTAATTCGGTCTTCCCCTAGGCGTTGTGGGAACGGTCGAGACTCCTATGCGAAAGTGCATTATCGAATTTTAAGGATTAATACCTTAATCCCTTTGCGTCTAAATTGATTCTGATTTTCTCAGCCGTGAGCGAGTTCAAGCCAATTCTAGAATTTTGTGGATTTTTGTATTAACCTTCGCACACTTGCATCCGGGTTATAAAGAAAATATTAGTAATCAAGTAAGCGCCGGTCTCCGGGCGTGATGAGGGTGCTAATCCTTCCCCACGCGTAACTGTGCCCTCAAACCCTTGAGATTTCGTAATCTCTGGTTTGTTTTTAGGTTCCCGGTCTGCCTAATACAATAAAAAGGACCGGTGGCGACTCCATTGTTACAATTCGGACTTCCGACAAAGAATTATGCGTCCATTTATGTAATGATATTCATATTTATACATGTGTAGTTAGCAATGGAGTCATATTAAAGGTGGAGTCCGAATTAGGGGTTGAAAGACAAAAACACAAATGTTAGAAAGTGAGGGAACAAATTCATCATTAATTTATTTTAAAAAATATATGTAAATAAAAAGGTAAAAACTCTCCTTTTTGTCGTTTCAGGTTTTTCCCACCGCATTATTATTCCTTTATCTCCCAAATTTGCTTTTTATAAGAATTTTTTTTAGAAATGTACGAATTTGGATAATTCGAAAAATGCATATATTCAAAATTTCCTTTGTCTCCCTTAAAAATTTATACATTACTTTGATTATATATTGAACCTATTATTAGTTTTTTATTAAACCTATTATTAGTTTTTAAAACGATAACATGAAGTAAAAGTATAATAAATACAACACACTTCATTTGTTTTAGAAAATTTATAAACATAAAAAAATAAAATATTTTGTTGAATACATCCTTCATCTTTTATTAAAATTGAACAACCGTCGTCAAAATCTGTTTATCACTATTTAACTAGACACTATATAGATGTAGCAATAAAGATCAAGAAAATCAATATTGTAGATTATTCTGCTAATAGTGCTGATTGCATCGTCAAACTATCATAAAAAGATTCTAACATACTAGATAGTCGACCTTACCTAATCATACACGAATACCAAACCGTACTATAAGACATAAAAATTGTTGAATGACCCTGTCATTGAGCATTTCTAGTCCATCTAATCCTAGGACAACTTGGATTTGTCTTGTTTTAGCTACTGAATTCGTATCTTGTCCGGTCATTACAGAAACACTGTAGACACTGCTACAACACAGTGGTAAAAGGGTCCTTCAGCTTTCTGATAATTTACAGAGCTGAGATTCTTCATTTCACAACAAAAGAAAGAATTGGGTATCCCTATAATGCTCCGACATGATTTAAGGTTTAAGCCCCTTGTTTTGGCTTAAGACAATTGTGCTTGGAAGCTCCACGCTTAAGCTCATGTGACTTGATTCCATGAACACAATAAAATAAAGGGGAAAACAACTCCAACATCTAGACAAAGTTTTGGTAGAAGATAAAGCCTCCTTTCCCACCAAATGTTGGGAAGATGTTAAGCAGAAATGGACAAACCAAAACAGATGGAAAAAGTTAGGGTTTAAAATATACAAATATCTTAGGGCAAACGGGATAAAAATATGATAGTTTGTATATTTATGTTATGTTTGAGATATGGGAGACTGATATGTTTATCTCATTAGTATAAAATTGAAATAATCTTACACTTTTATATGGTTAATATCGTAACAACCCTATTGTTAGATTATATGTTTTATTCATGTAAGTCACGTACGTCAAGTTTTGAGTAAATTCAAGATGATTAATAAAGATAATATTCTAGATTGATGTGATAGAAATAGTGACGACTCAAACTTTTAGAAATTATGTGCAATTTTTTAAAATTTAATTTTTCAATTTTAAAAAGTAAATGTTTGTTAACTTGTTGTGTGCGTGGTAGGTTGACTTTTGAATAATAGCATACCGAAATTCAAAATCTACAAAATACAACAATATTTTGCGTCCTCCTTTTTATAAGGTCATGTGGGATTACTCCTATGCACTTGTTTAGAACTATTATGTATGGAAACATACATGAAAAGTATAATTATATTGATAAATTCAATAATCAAATTGACGAACTATCAATCGTATAAAATGTTTAAGGACACATGTAAAATTACACTAAGTAAGTGAACAAATCCCTCAAATTATTAGCTATTTTGACATTAATATTTAATGTTAATTTGTATTTGTGTGTCAAAATAGTAAGGACTAAAGAGACAGAAAGGACCCATACAAAAGTGAAGGGGGTGTGCCACTAGACTAGACTATATTATACTCCCTTCGACTCATTAATAGTGTCTCATGTTGACTTTTCACGAAGTTTTAGAAAAAAAATTATATTGTATAAAATAATTTAAATGATAAGTTTGTCCTTAAAAAATTAACTTTTGTTTTTGTTGGAAAACTAAAAAATAAAAATAAATAAAATTGTATTAAAAAATTTGGTTGAGTTTTTTAAAGTGACAATTTAATTGAAACAATTTTAAAATAGAAAAATAACAAAATTACTTAGACAATGAGAGTAACAAAAGAAAGGCTAATAAGACTATAAGAGTAATTTAAGGAGTGGGATGTAAACTAATAGCAACTTTAATGTTGGAGCTGCTAAAATCCAATCCAAGGTACAAACCCTTTTCACCTTTTTATCTGTAAACGCTTGTCCTGTTCCTCTTCTGCATGCTTGTGAAGGAAATGATCAACAAATTAGGAACCAGACAAAATGTTGCCATTGATAAAAGGCAACGTACCATGTTTTAGATCTGCCCTTTTCTTGCTACTCAAACTAAAACCCTTACCGCTCCCTGATTTCCATATCCCTTTCCAACAGTTTTAGACTCTTGATATTCGATACATCATATCGAACATCGAATTATATTCAGAGTCGAGTTTGATTCAACTTTCAACTAAGGGTAAGTTTTTATTAATGGATACCCTTTGTTTATCTACTTTGGATATTAAATTCGGAAAGTGAAGAATTTGCAGACATCTAGGGTATAGATAAGCCCCCACAAGGTGGTGGAATCTGTATGACATCATTCACTGTATGAATCAGGCTTTTGCTTTGTACCTTTTTAGTGGTTTTATCAAATAATTTAAACCCAGAAAAGCTTAGACAGCTGAATTGTTTTAAAGAGAGGTGTTATGATATGATGAACCCTAGAAGTGGAATGAACCATAAAAGAATATTAGTGTCAGAGCATGTGACCTACTAACCCACAACTAGCTTAGCATACCAAGGTAAAGGGGATTGATTGGAGATCCAGAAAATCAATCCCATTGCTCCACTAAGGGTTTTGGTTACTCCAATAGAACCAACACGAATGAATATATTTATGTTTGTTTGTTTAAAGTTTAACAGTTAAATAAATACTCAAATTATATTATTTTTTAGATAGGTACTTAAACTATATTTTTGTCCAAATGCCTGACAGTTTATTCTATGACCCATTTAAGGTTTTTCTGTGATGGACGTTAATTTTTTCCGTTATCCAATGAAAATCAAACACGTGGCATGGTTTTTTCGTTTTCTGAAATTAAAATCCGAAAATAAAAAATAAAAATATAAAATATACTAATTAACCCAACAATCTTCAATTTTTCTAAAAAAACTCAACCCCAACCCTAACCCTAAATCCCTAAATTCCTCCAGTTCGACTATCGATCCAACTATCGCTGGCTACTCTTATCTTCATCGGGCCCCCTCTACTGAAAACCCCATCATCTCATCGTCAAAAATCGACGAATGAACCACCGATTGCACCGTCGACGAACACCCAACAATGAAGAAAAAAGAGGCCGATTGAGTTCCAATTGACGACTAGAGGGTGGGGAATGTCCATTGCTTAACTTAAACTTCATTTAAAAATTTTCAAATTGAGTTTATAAAATTAATAGTCGAGTCAAGACTAGTCAAATTTTTTTACGACGAATCAAAAAATTCAATTTTTTCGACTCAAGTTTTATTCAAACCAACATCGGAATGGCAGCCCCTGTGGTTTGATTTGACTGCCTGATTCCGACTCCAGCTCTTCAAATCATCTGAATAAATCCCACATCTTTTCCCATGCAAACCAATAATGCTAACTGAAACAGGGAATATACGAGTTATGACAACCTAATAATCCATTTCATCATTTTGGTGTTTCCTGTTAGCCCCAAGTGGTCCTTTCTCTTACATTATCAGCAGATTATTTGTCCATACTCCATTGTCTCTTCACATGTCTTAAGCTTTGCAATAACCACTTTCCAACAGCCTTGTTTCACATGTCCATATCCCTATTGGAGCACTAATCTAATCAAATATCTGATAATCATTCCAACAAAAACATCAAAATTTAACAAACAAAGACATACCCTTTCTTCCATCCTATAAAACCTAGGCCACCACATTCAAAATCTTTCCAACATTTTCTAGATATGGCTACTAATAAGCTACAAAGAAGAACAGCAGCATCTTGCAGAAAGCTCCACCTTCTGCAAACTCCCACAAACCCCAAATCTGTAAGATATTGAAATGTTATACTATTGTTTTCCATCTCCATTTTTGTGTTTACTTTGGTTCCATTGTGTTGTTTTTGAAGGCTAAAAGGGTTTCCATCATCAAAAATGTTCTTCTCCATTTTTACAAGCTCAGAATCAAGTTGGAACAACTACAAAGAGAGTGCCAAAACCTTAGGGTTATCAGAAACGAGAACTTCACTCTATTGAACCATATACAAATCCCAAAGGTGATTTGCTTAACTTAAACTACATATTTCTCATGTTGACAATGCCTATATATATATTGATTCATGGTGGAGCTTTGCAGGAGGTGAAAGTGGAGAAGAATGGAGAAGAGTTTGTGGTTAAAGTGAGTTGCTGCAACAAAGGAGGGGACAAGCTGGTGTCGATTCTAGAGGCGTTTGAAGAACTAGGACTTGATGTTGTTCGAGCCAGTGTCTCTTGTGGGCATTTGTTTTCGATGGAAGCCATTGTCGTTGCTCAAGGACGAGAAACAAGTTGTATCAGAGATATTACTCATGCTGTTCTAAAGGCCGTTGATGAAAAGCAAGGGGGAGACGCTTGTAACGTAGGAGGAGTTCATTGATTAATGTTGTCATGTGATTGGAAATGTTAATGTTTTGGATCTAACACTGTTGCTAGCTTCTCAATATTTTCATCTTAATGGTATGAAAGAGTCTGAATTATTTTCTGACCAGCAGTAATCTAAACCCATATGATTAATGCCATGAAAGACTAAAACAAAATAAACAAAAAGAAAACATTCCATTGCCGGGAAGCCAGATATCCTAACCACTGGACGACAATGGATTGTTAAATTGTAAGTACATTTAAACATATACATTTATTTAATACCTCCACAATACGCATCGTCGTTGGCAAGATCATTTTATGATCCTTCTATTGAATATGGAGTAAATGTTATATAAAACTAAGGCAAATAATATTTTAGTTTTTGAAGTTGTATCTAATTATTTTAGTATTTTAAGATAACTTTTCCAATTCTTTTTCTTGAAGTTTTTTTTTTCTTCATAAATCTTCTTAAAGTGTTTTAGATTTAATATATAATGTGTCACATAACATGATTTTAAAGTATCGTATAATTTTTTTGTAATGAAAAGTGAGTTGCAATAACATATACCACGATCAAAAAATTTAAAAGCCAAATTGAATCAAAAAAATTTTAAAATACTAAAAAGATAAAGGAATACAAATTAAAAGATCAAAAATATTATTTAACCCTAAAAATAAATGGGTTTTAGGATATGTTAGAGAATATTTAGTAAACTAGTACATTTGCTATAGGGGAGGGAACTCGCCATGTTCATGCATTTATTATTTTTTTAGTGGGTATGTAAAATTCGTCATGCAATATTTGAGGGAACACTCGTGTGGTGGAACTTGTCTTGTTAAGAAGACACGACGAGTTCCCTTACCCCATCGAAAAATAATAAATACAAAAAATCCGTTAGGAACACAGCGTAATTGCCCTATTTAGTAAATAAACTCCAACCTACCTTATATCTCTAATATTTTATCTTATAAAACCAAAATAAATTTCAAATCCCATCTCCATAGTCTACAACCACCCAATATGTACTAGGCTACCATTAAAGAGCCCACATTATGGCTCCTCCGTCTTGTATCAACCGGATGAACCGCAGGTCACCGTCGCAACCTAAAATCTCGTAATCAATAAATATCTCCAAATTAAATTAAAAATAATTTCACACGACAAAATATCAAAGAAACCAAAGCTGAATGAAGTATTCAATTCCATGGACAAAATATCTCGAAACCACTCGTTAATATTATATTAAGTGAAAGTCTACCATTAGACGTTGTATGCATCTTGGCCGTCAGAAATTATATTAAATTGATGATGTGATAGGGTTTAATATTTATGACTATATGACATGGGAGTATACAGTATGGTAAGAGTTTGGTGCATTTCTTAAATGTTGGTCCATATTATTTATGTCAAAGCTTTTGGACAACTCATGAGTTGAAGTTGCCAGCACTTGCACTTACTTCTATGGATAAAAAAAAAAAAAGAAGCAGAGCTAAATATGGTTCCATCCCAATGGCAAACCAATAGTTTTCGGTTAACCATTAAGATTTGCCTGTCCTAAAAACATAGATATTGTCTCAACATTTAAAGTTGAAACCAGAAATCTAAAAAAGTTGGTCCTTGTGTTATTTGTACTTAAGCGAGATAAGACGTTAAATTTTTTAAGCAATGTCATATGTTCGAATCTTAACATTATAAATAAAGAAAATTAGGTTCAAAGGAATGCCCCATAATGGGTCTTTGCTAAACTCAATCCAAATTAATTGACTAATAGGTTAGATACCGGTAGTTAAACAAAAAAATTCTAAATTAACCAAAAAGGACACACAAAATCTAAAGCGAGTCCTTACATCACAAGTATTTTGTTAGAAGTTATGACCAAAATTTCATTTCGTTACAACCCGATAAGTTCACGATACAACCAATTTGGTGAAAAGATAAAATTGTATAAAAATAAGTATACATCTACAATTATACTTTGGTTTAAAGTAAAAAGTAAGAAATTCAGTTTGATTAAAATTCCTTTGTAATCAAGTATCTATTTCTATAAATAGATATTGAGTTAGGATTAGTATATAGTCGAATAACCAAAAAATCGTGCTAAGTCACAATACTCTTGTATTTTTTGTTTTTCGACATTGGCAAAATTTCCCTATGATATCCGTAAATTTTTTCAAAAGGGTTTTTATGTAAATTTTAGCGTCATTTCTTTATTGTGTGATCATATATTTACGGTTATCTTTCTACGTATTTGATCTTGAACCTATTATTAATAACGGTGTTGTCGAACAATTCTCACAAGAAAATATTGTCTGATTTGAAAGTAAAGACATACAAATCTAAAACGAGTTCCCACGAATGATGTCCTTGTTTTGAAAAATATTAAATTTAATCATAATCCTACAGGAAGTGGAAGGGGACTCTAGAGAACTAATGATCTAAAGAAATATGAAGAAACAAAAAACGAGCAGCTTAGTAAACCGGTAAAATGTACTCTCTCACAAACGATGTCCTTGTTAATTTAAGAATTGTTGGACAATATCTCATCACAAGCATAGTTCAATGATTCTTACATTAGAGTCTATGAATGGGAAAGTGCGTAATTTGAACCTTAATAAAGCAAAGTTTATTCAACTTGATCCATGCCTTGATGGGTTGATTTTGTTCCCCACATTACATGGATCTAGAAAGTAGTAGTCATGTGCATTCCATTCCATTCGATGTTGTAACTATCCCTATATGACATATTATCAAACCAATAATTAAATTTTTAGTCTTACAATAATCTTTTTGTTCAATACAAAAACATTATAATATTGGCCATATGTCAAACGAGTTATACTAAAATATATTTATGTGTACAAATATAATCGTGCATGTCGTGTCTAACAAGTATATGGATGCTGGTTTTATGGGAGTTTCCAAAAGATAAATCTAAAATATAGGAAAACATGAGGAAGCTTCTGTTCCTTAAATTAAATATAAATATATTATGATTCTTTTAGTTTTCTTTCGGTTTTTAGAGTTTTACCTTAATTAATTTAGATCGATTCGTATGATCATATTGCACCCCTTGCTTTGGTGATCGAGTCTTTTAACGGAGATATTTTACATAAGGCCTCGAACTTAAAATCTGCTTAAGTGATACCAAGTTATTTACCACTTAGATCAACCATTGTCGATAATATATTATGAATTATTTTTTTCACCAAGTGTTTGTAATTTTATAAACGAATTAAGAAATAAAACATTATATTGTGAATCAGTAATGTTTTTATCTATTCATTTAATGGTTAATAGAGATTAATCTTGTCGAGTTTTTTTATTTTATTTTAGTATGAATCACGAGCGTTTTTAATAAGGGACAAAATCATTTAGGGGATGAGAGAGGTTGTTGGTTCTCACAAAATATTTTAGTATAATAGTAATTTAGGTCCTTAATTTAAATATTAGTTAAATAAAATTTTTATTCTCTCCTATTTTTTTGACTTAAAGGTTTAATAAATGTTTGTCCTTCTCAATGTTTGACCTAAATATATCTTTGTTCTAATTTATCCATTTAACGGTCTAAATAGAAATTATTCTTATCGAACTGAATAGAACTAAAAAGACCACAAAACAGTCTCACCAACTATTTAATATCGCTGTATTTTAAAAAATTTAAACTCGAAACTTTATTAAAATCTGATCCATGTAATGTATATGGATAGTGTTTTTAATATTTCTTTTTTTTGCTAATTTTCTTGATAGGGTAGAAGTGGGGCATGAGAGATGCCGTTGGTGAGGGAAGTCAGAGATGGGAACAGTTAGGATATAAAAATGCGGAGGCTAATCAATTAATTAAAAGACTAATTCAATACTTATAATAAATAAATAAATTTATTAATTTAAAGAAGAAATATATATTATTATTTATGCGGCATACAATTTTATTTTTCTTCCCTTAATTAGTAGTTGATAATTAATTTTAATATTGGTTGTTGACTATTGGATCTATTATTTTTCTTATTTTTTTATGTTTTAATAAGAATTTTTGCTTTTGTGACACGTATTTCCTCTGTCCTTGTGACATAATTTTTTCTGATTTTTTGTGGTTCGTTTCATCTGTCATTGGGGCATGATTTTCAGCATACCTTAGCAGTCGGTTAGTGCTCGTACAGAGATTTTCACGACGCTAATATCTGATTATGGTTCTGTCGGTGGTTTTAGAAAGATGGATCCCCACTCAGTTGATGGTTAGTTGTCGATGTAATCAGAACTGGGTAGCGGAGCAATCTACCTGATAGCTTGGTTTGCTCAGCACTCATTTTTCACCCCGTAAAACGTCTCATTTGGATATAAATTTTTAGCGGATTCTTTTTTCCTCTTTTTCATGCATTGTATTATATTATCTTTCATTATGATTAATAAAATTCAGATGTCATTGTTTAAAAAAATATTATTATGGATGATTCTAGAACAGGTGACGCACACACATTGCTGAACACCACTAACGTTATACAACATTCATTTTTAATGACTTTTAAATAATTAATAAAAAAATTAAAAACTCGGCATGCAATTAATCATATTTCATAAGAGAAATTATTTCACGGAGTATTCCTACCACTTCATCTATAATCCTATTAAATTAAATAAAACCGTATCATCTTCATTTTCCACTTAATATTTTTTTATAAATTAAAATTACAAATTATCATCTTCTTCATTGTACGTCATATAATAAGACTTAATTTTTATTCTCAATTCTGATTATTTTTCACAAATAAAAAAATGGACCATTATCATCCTTAACTCTTTTACACTCTTCTATTAGCGACGGACAATCGATAAGAACCAGTGAGCCAAGCGAGAGACGCAGGTCTCTTTCTGAAAGAGATGTCCTTGGAGCACATGAATTTTAGATTCTTGAAAAAGTTTTCAAGTAGATCATAGCTTATCTGACTTGCAGGAGTTGAAGATAAAATATTTTATTCGATTTGTGGATTAAGATTTTTGTGTGTTTTTTATTTTAATAATTTTATTCATCAAATATTTTTTATTTATGAAAAATAATCAGAATTGAGACTAAAAATTAAGTTTTATTAGATGGGTACGAAAAAGAAAATAATGATTTGTAAATTTTAATTTATAAGAAAAATTATGTAAAAATGAGAATGATGTTGCTTTATTTAATTGGGGAGGACCAACGATGAAGTGGTGGGAAGATTTCATTAAATAAATTTTTTTTAATTTTGTTTTGAAATATGATTAATTGCATGTCAAATTATTGAGACTTTTAATAATTATTTAAAAATCATTAAAAATTAATAGTGTATAACGTTAGTAGTATTCAGCGATGTACGTGCCCGTTCTAGAATTTTTCTATTATTATTCACATTTTTTAATATATGAAGCTTAAGTTGATAATTATTTCAAGGTTACAGTGTGGACTGTGGCATAAGTTGGATTTACATTTTTTCCCGAAATAAAATACTCACATTGGTTCATGCATAAACTATATATAGAAGAAATAAATTTCTTATATTTTTGATGGGACAAAATTTATCTTTTAAGTTTCCGAAATATATATTTATATGAAAAATAGATAATGAGACTCCAAATAAAATACTAATTTTTTGGACTAAAATTAATAACATCAAAACCCTTTTATATAGTTATGATTTCATGTTATTTATATATAATAGTATTCCCTAATTAAATGTTTGAACCGTTAAAAGAAATTCAAAAGAAATAGAATCCCCCACATATATATCCTATGGTTTCACTAATTAATATTGTATTTCATATTTTTGAACGGTATGCTGTTTATTTATTAAACAAACGAATATGAACAAATTTTTTTATTTATTTAATTAAATGAACGAATACGAATAAATGATTTGTTCGTTCATTTACGTTCGTGAATGTTCGGTAATCCATTCGTTTATGTTCGTTTAAATTTATTCGCATGTGCCCATTTATATTTATTATTTTTCATAATAAAAGTATTATATTTAAAAAATTTAAATTATATATTAAAAATATAAAATAAAAATAAGAAATCAAACAATACTCAATGTACGGGACTTTAGACTTTTTAAGGAAAAAATAAACAACATTCAATGTTCGTTTGTATTCATTTATTATTTTAACGAACGAACACGAACAAGAAATTATGTTCGTTTAGTTGTTCGCATTCGTTCATTTGTTCGTTTAAAATTAAACAAAAAAATACATAAATATACCCTCATTCGTGTTCGTTCGGTTTGTTTACATGCCTACTATTTTATTTGTAGTTCTAAAAGTTAAGGGTTGAGTCGATCAAATATGTGGTGTACAATATAAATATAACAAATATTGTTTTTAATTTTAAATAATATTAAGTTTCGAGTTCAGATTCAAACAATTATATTTTCTTCTGTAAACAGAAATTTGAGGGTTGGGAATCTTAATTAATAAGTAGTAGCATTATTTTATTTGTTAATTAAATATAATAACCAGCAACGGTATTAATATGCAAGAGTTCACATTATCCTACATAAAAAAAAGGGTTCACATTATATATTGGGGGACATATCAACAACTGAACTATTGAATTATAATATAAAAAGAGTTAAATTGGTATTCTTGCTGTAAAATTAATAAAAAAATTTAAAAAAAATTAAAAGAGTATTTGAAGAATATTTTTTTAAGAAAGTTATTATATAAAATAATTTTATTTTTTGGTAACATTTTTTTTATTTTAAATTATTAATATTGTTGACTAATAATATATATATAATATTCTGAATAGTTATTATTAGAACTAATCTCTCAACTCAATTGTTCCTTTGAGAAAAAATTAGAATAATGAGGGGGTAGGGTGGTTACGAAACACGATAAGCTGTGGGAAAACTCTGATGAGTGTGCTTTCATTCATTAATCATTATTAGTTCATAACTAATCATAATTAGTGGGGGGAAACAAGAGATAACAAGAAATATGGTAAAATTGGTGGGATATTGTATCCCGGAAAAATATTTAAAAAAACTACCGTATAGTTGAAATTATTTCGAAAATTATAGTGTTTTCAACTGTAAGGTCGGATTGCTTTTTAACCAACCTCATACAATTAAAAATTTTAAAAAAATATGAAGGCCCCTTGAAAGCAATCCGACCTCATGTGAGATTAAAAAATATATAATAAAAATGTAGAGGTCGATGGGATTACCATATGACCTCATGTTGGAATAATAAAATAATTAAAAGGGCGGTGGGATTACCATCCGACCTCATGCCCAGTTGCTTTGGCAGGGCGTGGCAGCATGGCGCGGCAGCAGGTCACGAGTCTTCGGGGCAGGGAGCGGCAACAGAGGTCACGGGTCTGCATGTGCAGGGTGGATGGGAAAAATGCATGCAATTTTCAGACCTATAGTCACGGGAAATGGTATATGAAATCTGAAAAGCATATTTAAAATTTTGGAGAATGGGGTGGTGACTTATACTGATTGGATGGTGGTGGTGAGTTGAGTGATTGAGGTATAAATTTTTAGTTGTTAAATAGGGGTTGAAAGTTGAAAATTTTAGAAGAAAAGTTGTGAAGAAACTCGGTGAAGAAGTAGAAGAAAGAAGAAGAGTTGAAGAAAATATTGTAAGTTTTTAAGTTTATATATTTTGTTTTTAAATTTAGTTCGAATATTTTTCTGTCAAATTGTAAACAAGATTTGAAGAAATTTGAAAAAGAAGAAGAAAGAAGATTTGAATAAATTTTAGTTCGAATATTTTAGTGTCAAAACAAGTAAGTTTGATTGTTTTTTATCAAAAAAAATTATATTTATTAATATTTTAAAGTAGTAGTTATGATTAAATTTGGTGGTATTTGTTTTTACTAATATTTTCTTACTTGTCTTATATGTAACTTTGTTTTATATGTAGCTTTGTTAGAAGCTGACTCAAATCCTATGTTGAGATTAGAAAATCGACACGTCTCTAGTGTTGCGGTTGATGATATGGTAAATTTTTTAAAAAAAGTTAATTTGAGATTAGTATTATTTTATTATTTTATTTATTATTATTAAGATTTTTTTTAATGTAACGCATGCAACCGAGGAAACCTTCAAACATCATCTGAGCATGGGGAGTAATGAACCACACCCCGATATGACTAAATGGTTGCAAGAAGCGGGATTCTATCATGCCACATTTATTCATGGCTACAAGCTGATTCCCGGATTAATTACCGCACTAATTGAGCGCTGGAGACCGGAGACTCGTACGTTTCACATGCCCTGTGGAGAATGTACCATTACGCTTGAAGATGTGGTGATGCTAATCGGGGTCTTTGTAAACGAGAGTCCATTAGTTAAGGAGATAGAGAATTCAGCTCAAAGGCTTTGCTATGATTACCTCAATAAGGTTCCAACTGGAACCGATATTAGAGGATCTCGTAATAAATTGAGCTAGTTGCAGAGAGGATTCAAGCTCGGGCGCAATAACACACCGCAAGAAATTAGTTGTGCGAGTCGAGCCTATATTTTACAGCTTATTAGGGGAATACTGATGCCAGATAAATCTGGCAACCTTGTTCACACACGGTATCTACCATATCTGTCATCGCCTTCAGAAGCTGCTAATTATAGTTGGGGATAAACAATATTAGCGTTCTTGTATTGTGAGTTATGCAAGGCCGCTCTATTAGACAGTAATGGTGTAAAGGCAATGGGTATTGGTGGATGTATGTTGTTATTGAAAGCTTGGGCATGGGAATGACTTCCATTTCTTACACCGATTATTCGAAGCTCGAGAAATTTTTCTCTTGTCAGTAGATAATTTCTTTACTTTGATCTGGAAGTTTAAGTTTACAAGGTTTTAAAATTATTTTTTATCTACAAAATAATCAAACGACCGTTATTTGGATGTGTATGCAGATGGAATGCGAAAAAAGCTCACACAAGGTTAGCACACAACAATGTGAGAGTGTTTAGAGCTTGTATTGATTTATCTTGCAAAAATGAGGTATCGGAGTTAAGTTACTTTCACACGTTATTTTTTTAATGTAATTAATCAATTTATTTTTAAAGTTAAATTTATTATTTTTTACAGTTTATTTGGAGGTCATACGCCGGCGGACGCGTAACCGTACCAGACGTAATGTTGATTGATTCCTATCTCTGGTGTGCGGTTACACCGATGATCCATTTTGCTTTTATGGAATACCAGTTCGGAGATAGAATCCTAAGACAGTTTGGCATCCACCAACCCATTCCGAAAGATCCACTGAATCATGACAGCAATCATGATAACCTACACCTTGTGGACTTTCGTGGTAAGGGGCATCATACATGGGAAATAAAGCATCGAAAGTACGTTGAAAGGTGGAACAACAGACGTGAACGGTTGTCACCTCGTTCTGGAATGCAAGCCGATGATTTGGAGTTGGATAATTTAGAGTACATGATATTTTATCGAAATAATGAAAAGCCATACTTAACTACTGTGGACGAACAGCAACAATACGGAGTATTTCTAAATAAATTTGGTGGTCGTAGTCAATCATCTAAGAGTTTTGCGAGGCGAAGTCAAGAGGATGAATCTTACAGTGAATCTGGTACACTAGATATGTATGCCGGTACTTCTTCAACCACGAGTGAGAATCCAACAATGGCGGAGAGCTCGTTTGCCAATCTAGTGGATGACAGCTTCTATATTCACAGCCACCCAATTATCATCCAACAATGGGCGGGGGCTCGTTTGCGAATCCGGTAGATGACAGCTTTTATCATTTGTAGCCACCCAATTATCATCCAACAATGGGTGGGAGCTCGAGTGTGAATGTTTTTGAAGCATACGTTCCAAATTTTTATCATTCACGGTCACCCATTTATCATCCATCAATGGGCTAGAGTTCTGGTGGGAATGTTTCTAGAGCATACGTATCAGATTTTAATCATTCACAGACGCCTATGTACCCGAGCTTTGGTGGAAACATATACTATCAAGGGATCACAGATTTTATGGCAATTACGTCGATTAACAGTCTCATGTTTCCATCACATAGTAGTGACTATGTGTTTACAACGCCACCTCCTATGCCTCGGGTGATTGATAATGATGATGATGATGATGAAGAAGAGAAAAAAGAAGAAGAAGATGATGACGCATTCCGAAGACCGCAACAAGATCGAAAACCACCACGCCGTTACCATTCGACCACATCCCTACATGGACAAAAATTGTATCAAAAATAAATTCATGTACTCTAAATTTTGTCCAAAAATATTTTGCAATATTTGAATTTAGTCCTAAAATAATTTGCAATACTTGAATTTAGTCCAAAAATATTTTTAACTTTTTATATCAAAATGAACATCTCAACAAATTGAGTATATAATTCATTACCAAAATAGACACCGAACATGCACATTAACTACCACGAATAATTCATTACGAAAATAAACATCTCACCAAATGTTCATTCGAATACAAAAATAAAAAAAAAAGAAACTAGTTCTACCACGAATAGTGAATGAAATCACCGAGGCATTGCCATGTAATTCAGTCGATTTGGAAATTTGTTTTTGGAATGTCCTGTACCCCTACATTATGTACATCTCTTTGGTTCTCATTCCTCATTGTAATGAAGATCCATACTAGTATGGATGCGAGTAGATGGAGGACAGCTTTTTGGTTCTCTACGGAGTGCCGAATTCAGTAACCATTCGTCATGCTCTAGTGGTGGCCAATATTGTGAATTCGCGATCGGTGAGAACTCACATCTGTAAATATTATATATCATGTGCAAGTTAAAGCATTCATCCGCAAAGCTGTACGGATCAACCCCTTTAGACATACATGTTGCGGTTGCATGCCTACATGGATATCGCCATGCTTGGAACTCACTACAGTCACACCATCTTTGCCTAAAATTCACTCAAAATGTTTTGTGGTGCCCTTCTTCGTTGTTGCGCAGGGAATCAACAACATCAAAATTCTGTCCATTTAGGTCGAACCCGTGAACAACCATTGATCTTGTCGGTTCCACGTTCTTTTGCATTTTTGTCACAAGATCGGGAGACCAGACTTGTCCCCTATTTATCATAGCTTGAATTTCTAACCATTTATCGGACCATACTTTAGCCAACCTGTAGTACGTCTCTCTCACCAAGCTAGCTATTAAGAGGTGACGTGTTCCTTTTAATACACCATTTATGCACTCTACAAGGTTGGTTTTCATTTGCCCATATCGTCGACCTTCATCATACGATTGGGTCCATCTTTCCCTCTCTATATTGTTGGCCTACGCCCAAACATCTTCGCCGTACTCCTTGTGTAAATTTGCCAACTTCCGCTCAAAATTTGGCTGTAGTAGTTCGTATCATGTTCCGTAATATATTGTTAGACAAGAATGTAGTAGCATTGACAAAATTCATAACACATAAACAATCGAGTCTGAAGAAATGAAAATTACTTACCCGTGCCTAAAATCGTGCTGCGAATATGGGGTTTTTTCCACCTTTCAATTGCGTTCTTGCCAATATGGCGTACACAGTATGCGGGATACATATGCGGAGGTGTCCACCGGCTATTTTCTCGATGAATTATTGCTAAGATACCTGTTGCTCTATCTGAAATCAAGCAAACTCCATCTTCTCGAACAACATGTTCACGTAAATTACTTAAAAAAATTCTAAGAGTCCGTCGACTCTGTATCAACAATTGCGAAGGCAATCGGAAATATATTTTGATTACCATCTTGTGTAACGACAATCAACAAAACATGTTTGTAACTTTCGTACAACCATGTACCATCAACTTGGATCATCCGTTTGCAAAATGGAAAGCCTTCAATACATGGCTTAAATGCCCAAAATAATTGGTGGAATAATTTCTTCCCTGGAAGAAGCTGGCCTTCTTGGTTGCATGCATTCTTGTTTTTATACCTGACTACAGTCCCCGGAATAAAATATATCATTGCTTGTAATAGTGCCGGTAGCTCATTGTATGACTTCTCGTAATTACCGTACACCTTTTTCAATGTTTTATCCCTTGTATACCAACCCTTTCCATATTCTATTTGGTATTCAAATTGTTTCTTCACATATGCCATAATCTTTGAAACAGTAACCCTAGGATTTGCTTCAACCAACATCTTCACGTGGCGACTTATTACATCGGAGTCCAACTTACAGTGATCTTGGTTGATTGAATTTCATAAACAAGTGTGTCCACCGTTGTACTTTGTAATCTCCCAAGCAGTTCTCCTCTGAAGTTTAGACACTCGAATCTTCCAATTACAATCTTATCCATATTTAATACATTTCGTAAACATTGTTCTCGGAGTAGATTCTTTAACAGTAAAGTCTACATGCTTTCTGATAGAATACTCTTTAATTGTCACTGTGGCTTCTTCTTTGTCTTTAAACTGCATCCCAATCGATAACTCACCAGAGGAACCCGAACTTAATTGTGGCATCATCGGATATTTAGGTGCCCTCATTGCATCATAATCTATTAAGTTCATACGAGCAGGAGGTTCGTACCATGCAACCTCATCCCCACCCGACACGAACTCACCACCACCAAAAACAGGCTCATCACCAAGGTCATCACCACTCAAATCGGGATCTCCAGTTTCTTCATCTTCATCTTCAGTAGAATCAACAAGTGTTTCTCCTCATCGGCCTTTGAGATTTTCAACGTCAATTCCAACACTTGGATCAACCGTCGGCTCAACTGTTGGGAACGTCAAAGGTCCAATATATGGATGAAATGCATCTAGTGTCCCACTTTCCAACATAGCAACAAAACTGTCTCCAAACCTATATGGTTGGTCCTCAACCGCACCACCGAAACCCATTCGAGAAGAACTTCCAAATATATTTCTGGATGGGCCCGAGTCGTCATGTCTCCCACGCAACTTAGTATGTAACTCAACACTTCGAATACATACTGAATCATGCTCTGCAATCATGAGTCCAACATCATCGTCATATTTAAGAGCTATTGCAGAATGTATGACTAGATCATCACATGTCTTCCACCGGTACCGCAAACGAACAATCTCAGCTCCTATTTTTCTTTCTATGTCATGATTCAGCTCTCGAAGGGAAATGTTCTTTGAAAATCTCATCTTTGTAGTGTTTTCCGAGTCAAATATGACACCGATATCAGTTTTTACAATTTCTCCATCGTAATGGATAACAGCCGTAAACACGTTGGTCATTGTCTCTGCACGTTCAAAACCATATATATTTTTGAATCAAAATACATAAATCAAAATTATCATAATATTATATTGTTACGATTTTTTTACCTAAACAACAAAATAAACATAAACAAAGAATCTACATATTCAAAATAAAATGTACAAATCAACTTACTAAAAATTTCTTATAAACTTCTTCCACCACTTTCTTCTTCTCCTTCTTCACTCAGTTTTTTTCCACTTTCTTCAACTTTTAACTTTCACCTCACTTATTTAACACAAAAACACAATATTTCTTGAAAAATTTATAGAAAAATTTTTGAACTAAATTTAAAAGCAAAATATATAAACTTCAAAACTTACAATATTTTCTTCAACTCATCTTCTTTCTTTTACTTCTTCACCCAACTTCTTCAAAAATTTTGTTCTAAAATTCTCAACACTTTCATCCCCTATTTAACAACTAAAAATTTATACATGAATCACTCAACCCACCTCCTCATTCCCGAAAAAATTAAACATACTTTTCAGATTTCTGATACACATATCTCATCCTATCTTTTGTTTTTTTTTTTTTACTTTATTACCCGTGACCACACGCTGCACCCTCTAGGGCAACTGGCATGAGGTCGGATGGTAATTCCACCGCCCTCTTAATTTTTTTTATTATTCCAACATGAGGTCGGATGGTAATCCCACCGACCTCTACATTTTTTATTATATTTTTTTATTAATCCCACATGAGGTCGGATTGCTTTCAAGGGCCCTTCATGTTTTTTTTAAATTTTTTTAATTGTATGAGGTCGGTTAGAAAGCAATCCGACCTCACTGTTGAAAACACCATAATTTTCGAAATAATTTCAACTATACGGTAGTTTTCTAAATATTTTTCTGGGATACAATATCCTACCAATTTTACCCAAGAAATATGCTCTATAATATCGAAAAATGAAAATTATCTTAATATCAATGCAATTAATAAATATGCTTCCTATTGAAAAAGTGAATATTATTTGCCATGATTTTAAGTCGTTTTCTATTACATATATAAATATTAAATTTCAAAACAGATGTTGAGATTTGAACTCAAAAGAATAAAGTAACAGAAGTATTCTTGACCACCAAACTTATTTTTAGATCCACTAATTAATTGAGTGATCATAAATGCTCATATCATTTCATCTTAAATATATTTAAATTTTAATATTTATCTTGAAAATATAAAAATCTCTTTACTCGATAAAAAAATCCAGAGTTAAAATGAGGGTCATTTTCAAATGACACATTGAATAAAGTTTAGTTTAGGATTTTTACATCACATTTGCTTGCACGACCTGTATAAACATAAACTAGAGAAAAGAAAAGTCTAAAGCTCCAATCGATCTGTCAACAACATGCCGCCCCGCCCCCATTTTTAAAAGGACCACCGTTTTGTTTCTTCTTCTTCCTCCTCCTCGACCTAACCCTCCTTCTCTCTCCATTCCTTAATCAATCAACATCGCCATAACAACTCTTCTGAATCATCGAAAACCATGGTTAAACCTTTTGTCACCATGAATCAACAACAACCAGAAGAAAACGACAACGTTTCATCTGAACCCGAATCTGCTCCTCCTCCCACTTTCAACCACACGAAGCTCACTTCCCCTCGAAAATGGTAAATTTTGTTCTCTCCCTCTAAAACAAGTGTGATTCATTTTGGTGTTGAAATAATGGGGTTTTGTTAATTGTTTACAGTACGAAAAGATCCATGAAGAAAAGGGTAGTCTCGATACCAATCAAGGACGTTGAAGGTTCCCGCCTTAAAGGTGAGAGTAGTGCTCCGCCGGCGGATTCTTGGGCATGGCGGAAGTACGGCCAAAAACCAATCAAAGGCTCACCTTATCCCAGGTAATTATTAATTATTTGAAGATATATAACCAGGCAAGTATGTTGTTTAGGGTTCTGAATTATGATCGTTAAATGTTTTGATTGAGGTTTTTGTTTTTTGATTATTTTGGCACCGGCCGGCAGAGGTTATTACCGGTGTAGTAGCTCAAAGGGATGTCCGGCGAGGAAACAAGTCGAGAGGAGCCGCGTGGATCCTACAATGTTAGTGGTCACTTACTCCTGCGAACATAATCATCCTTGGCCTGCTTCTAGAAACAATAACTCCGCCGCGAAAAAAGCTGCGGCGGCGGAAGCAGAAGAGACGCGAACTGAATCTACGGCTGTTGTAAAGCAGGGGCCGTCTACGTCGCAGCCGGATACGGATCCGGAATCGGGGATGGACAATAGCTTCCCTGGTTTGACGGACGATTCGATTCTTACGACGGGGGATGAATTCGCTTGGTTTGGGGAGATGGAAACGACGTCGTCGACGGTTTTTGAGAGCACCTTGTTTGCGGCAAGGGATAACGGTGAGTTGGATGACGCGGCGGTGATTTTCCCGATGAGGGAAGAGGACGAGTCGTTGTTCGCCGATCTGGGCGAGTTGCCGGAGTGCTCGTTTGTGTTCCGGCACCAACGGAATGTGGGACCACAAGTTGGGATCTGCTGACACGTGGTAGCAGGTGGCGGAGTAGTTGGTCCCATCGTCGTCCGGTACCGTTTGGCTCAAGATACGAAATTCCCAACACAGAGACAAAAGTTAAAAAAAAAGATTTTTTTTTTTTATTTTCAAAGAATCTCTTACACTTGGAATTTCTTATTGTTTTTTCCAGTAATTATTTGGCCTTGATTTCGGTGAAGTAAATGAATAATAAAAAAATCCGAAATTCCAAACTCCGTCCTTTCTCTTTTGTGTTCACCGACATTAGTCGTTTGTTTCAGGGACTTAATTGAAAAACAAACAATTATAGTTCACCTTAATCCAAATTTTCTTGATTTTTCTTTTTCTTAAATTACTACAAAGGTCTCGAGTAAGTTTAGTGCCGAACCGAGACGAGTTCCGTGTCACGAGTTAAACTTTCTCAACACTATATTTAGGGAGTTGCTTAACTTTGAAATTAGTAAAATCTTATAAAACAATTAAGGAAAAAACTTTGATACACAGGCCGTGTAAACTTTAGTTTACACGAGCCTTTTAGTTTTAAGGCTTATGGTTTAAGATTTAGAGGTTTAGGTTGTAGGGTTTAGAATTTAAGGTTAGTGTTTAGAATTTAGTGTATAGGGTTTAAGGTTTAGGGTTTAGTTTTTTAGGGTTAAGAATTTAGGATTTGAGTTTTTATAGTGTAAATACGCAGGCTTATGTAAAATTAATTTTACACAGCCTGTGTATCAAAGTTTTAGCCAACAATTAAACTATAAAAATAAGGGAGTTAGAGTTTTATCTTTTTAATTTTGAAATTAAAGGACTTAAAAAGTAATTAAACTAAAAAATTAAAAGTTGAGAATTAATTTCTTTAATTTTAAAACTAACAAAATTCTAAAATTGAATTAAACCAAAAATTTTACGAAAGACAGATTTAATTACATAACTTTGAGAGGGACAACGACTTAGTTTAGTTACAACAGTTTTAAAATTATTAACGACTTAAAAAAAATTAAATCACCAAATTGTGAGGGACAACGTGCTTCCGTCCTTAACTATATTATATTAAAAAATACATAGGTGGCAAACGGGTCGTTCGGTTCGCTTTCGGTTCGGATTGTTTTGGTTCGGTTCGGTTTATTTCATGTTTGTTTGTATTCAGTTTAAATTCGGGTTGGATCGGTTCGGGTCTGGTTGAGATTTTAGTTCGGTTCTATGATGATTCGGGTCAATTCAGGTATTGGATCAGTGATCCGGGTCAATATCAGATCAGTTGTTTTTGGGCCGGGTCAATATCGGATCGGATGTTTTCGAGTCGGGTCGATATCGGGTCGTTCGGATCGGGTCGGGTCGGGTCGGGTCAATCTTTAAATTTCTGGGCCAATTCGTTTTGAGTTGGATTTGGGTGTGAATCTAATCATGTATATTATATAAAGAATTAATTATATATTATTGTAAAAACATGTCTTTTTATTTGTTAATATTATCATTTAGGTTTAGTTCCAGACATTCAATGTTTCAAAATCAACCATCATTGGTATTAATCATCTAACCTGAACCTAACGAATCTCGATCCAATCCTATAACTATATTTTTTTAATTTCATATTCGATGCTGGTTTTTAGTACGATAGAATTTTTTTATATTTTCAAAATACACGTAAAAAAAAGAGAGAATTTTATGGGCATGAAATCAAACCTTAGACCATAATTGCACATATGATGAGCATTTTGAAATATTACCTAAAAATTTGACTCGAGTATATGTGTATATATATTATCAAATTTGACTAGAATATGTATATTAGGATTTTACTTTTCCCTCCTACTTCCCCCATTTCTTTGCAATTGACTATAATATGTATATTAGGATTTTACTTTTCTCTCCTACTTTTTTATCAAACGTAGTGATTAATTAGTACTATTATAATACAAAAAAGATAATAAAACATATATTATTTCGGGTTAAAATCGGGTTGATGTTCGGTTTAGATCGGTTTTGAGCAAATTAATTTCGGGTTACTTTCGGTTCGGGTGAAAATCGGTTCGGGGCAAATCGATTACGAGTCAATATCGGTTATTCTAGAATTCTGATCGGTTTCAGTTCGGTTTATTTCGGGTCACATTTTGGTCATCTTGTTCGGATCCATATCGGGTCTTGGTACGGGTAAATCAGTTCGGTTTACGGTTCTCAGATCAAGTTTGCCAGGTCTAAAAAAATATAGATTTTAAATTTTAATATAATATACAGATAAATAAAATTAACCAATTATAATAAATATTTTTTACTTTTAATTTTTTTAATATTTTCATAATATATTGTACTAAAAAACATCATCTCTGTTATTTTTCGAGTGGTTCGTTGTGCTGGTAATCAGGTGGCGGACCGACTTTCTCGTTATTCTTGTTCTTCGGACTTTTCTGTACATATTCTCGACACCCTACCAGTGAATATGAAGGGATTGCTTCTTGCTGATGATGTGCTGTTTGATGCGGTTTAGATTTTAAGCTTATTTTGTGTTTATTACTTTTTGTGTTAGTTTTATTTCCTTAAGTTTCTATGTGTTATCGTATATATTCTTTTTTTTCATTTAAAATTAAAAATTTCTTTTAACGAGCCATATAATAATATGTCAGTATATAATTTTCTTTTCAATCATACTTACTTTACCCAAAAAAAAATCATCTCTTACTAAATTCGCTGCCCTGCTAAAATATGAATATTAATATTATAATCTGTGATATATAAAATAATAATAATAATAGGAAGTAGTTGAGGGATTGAGGGACCCAAGTTGATATTATCAAAGGATTAAAGTATTTTATAATAATTGGTTAATAATTACTATTAAATAAAGTTTTCGAATAAAATAGTTTAAAAGTTTTGTCTGCACATAGCTGTGGTTGTTAGTCTTGAGATATTTTAAATTGAACTTCTTACACGTTTATGGGAAAGGTCAAGGTGACGTCAATAATTATCATTAAAATTTAAAATTATAATTAATTAATTAATCAATCAAATTAACCTTCTTATCCGTTGTTGCATAGAAAAAATTATTAGATGAACTCAACTCACTACATTATTTGTGGTCTCGTGCAATAAAATTTATTTATATCATATTTTTAAGTTAAATTTTTACCTTTTTTAGCATATCAATAAAAATAAATGGTTATTTAAAACTTAAAATGAGATGAATAAATTTTATTAACTGAGATTGTATTAATTGAGATCACGGATGACGTGTTGAGCTGTATCCATATAATAATCTCTCCTTGGATAGTGATGCAAATCTAACACAATCCACGGCAATTACTATTGATGTTTTTTAAGCACTACACCCTCATTGTTCCCGGTTGCAATCTGGTATTTTTTATTTTAATTGGATACGAGTTAATTTTTTCTCTAGAATTTTATTAAGAAATTCAATAAAATTATTCAGATAATATTGTGGGAATAAAAAATTTATCATCTAGGGTGAATTAGAAATTATTTCGTGAACTAAAGTCATTTCTGTATTGCATGGGGAATTCGTTGGAAAGTGTAGCAGGAAGTGCTGGCGGCTTTAGAGAATATTATTTCAATTCAAAATATTTGGTGAAGTGCAGATGAAGAAAAGATGAGCATAAAATTCATGAAAGTTATTAGGATTTACGACTTTTAGAAGACGCATGAAAAGTACAACAGGTAGAAGCATTTTTAGTTAGTGAGACAATTTCAAACGTACTTTAAATAACGAAATCGTATAGCATATTTCTAAATTAACTAAAGTCTTTATTTTTATTGTCCGATAAAGCTCATTTTTCAGTTATTTTTTATGTGTCAATAAAATTTTTCATTGTTCGAATTTTAAAAAGTTTTTTTGTTTACTGATAAATATACGTCGTCAAAGAATTAACAGAGGAATGACAAAAAAAAGTCTAATGTCTAAACTGTAGTGACTAAATTGAATATTTTAAAACTTTAGTGATCAAAATAGGTTTGAGAATAAAATTTAATGATGATTTATAAAATTTACCCTAATAAATTTACATCTCAATTAAATGTTTAAAGTTGTTTTTAATTAGTATATAATTATTTTAGCGGCAATAACCAACTATGTTTCAATTTGAACTTACAAATATTATTATATAAATGTAGAATGACTAAGTTTTATCGAACAAAAATAGATCGATCAAATTCTAAATTTTAGCACAATAAAGAGACTAAAACTATAATCAGACTATCCCAAAACACCATTTCATGAAATCAAAGAATCAAGGGCCATCATTAGAGAAGCAGTAGAAGCAATGCAGAGCAAAACGTTCAAATTACTTAGGGTTGTAAACCAACCAAACATTCAGCGAATTGTTCGTGAACTGTTTTACGAGAAGTTCGTTTATGTTCATTTATTTATTAAACGAACGAATATAAATAAAATTTTCTGTTCGTTTATTTAAATGAATGAACACGAACAAATGACTCGTTCGTATTAGCAAGGGATAAAGCATTGAAAAGTTCGTATCCATCGAAGGGTAAATATTGGCCATCCAGGTTAATTCACAAACGAATACTGGAATTTGGTTTTGTTAGCTAGCAAACGAATTACTAAAAAACTACAACAGTAGAGAAAAATGAAGTTCAGCCAATAACCTGAGGGACTACAAGTAGAAAAGTTGCATCATGGTATGGCCAACTCCAGGGCTTGACACCTAACTTGGCTTAAAGTGTCGACTTTTCTCTAGAGATGCCTGGTGTAAATGGGTAAAGCATTGCCCCTGTGGCTCGGACCGGAAGGCGTTATTCAACCCGAGAAAGCAGTTCCATGAGATTCATGGGGTGCAACATTATGAACTACGAACACGTTCCGATCACCTGCAGTGGCCCCTTCGTTTGAAGACGTTATTCGAATTGCGGAAACGTTTCTCGACATGAAGGTTGGAAATAATAACATCAAATTGATCGAGAAAACCATATTTTTGAGGGCAGACATTATGCTTTTTAGCCAAGGTTGTGGGGTGTGAACAAGGCAGGCAATTTATGAACAATAAGGATCGGTTAACTATACATACATATATATATATATATATGGGATGAGATCCAGTTACATAGTGTAAAACTCATTTAGTTTTACACTAATCCATGACTATTGAACGAGTGAAATGGATTGATGAAATTAACAGTAAAAAATGCGAAGATTATCACTTGAAAAAAAATATAAGGAAACAATCTTAGCCATTAATTACCACCATCCAACAGTCCAAAAAAGTGTAAAACTAAATGAGTTTTACACCGTGTAAGTGGATCCTAACCATATATATATCAATTGGTTTTACACTAATTTATAACTATTAGATGAGTGAGATGGATGAATAAGATAAAAAGTTGAAGATGAAGAGATTTTTAAAGGATAAAGAGAGAAGAGTATTATATGATTAGAATTCGTTTGCCCCTTTTATTATGTGTCTTTATATAATACCCCATCAATGATTTTATGCCGCATATATTATCGATTATTTTTCAATGTTTTATTAATTATTTTTATTTTATTGATAATACACGTGGCTTAAAACCATTGGTGGGTACATAAAGGGGCAAATGATTTCTATTTGTGTTGTATAGAGTTAGGACGAACAAAAATTCTTTGCCCTTTTCGGTATCTCATTCAATGCTCCAACACTAAAAAAATTAATTAGAATCTCTAACCCTAAATTCTAAATCCTAAGCTCTAAAAAATATATCCTACACATAATACCATAAACCCTCATCATAAACCATAACATTAAACCTTAACCATAAAACCTAATTTTTTTAGGGCAAATTTACCCAAATATTGTTGTCCAATTTTTTTCCAACAATATAGTCCTTCCAAGTTTATTTCCAGAAATATGGTTGATTAATGTAGTAGTCAAAAGTCGAACTGTTTTCACCCCGTTTTTGAACAGTATTTTACCAGAAAATATTAAAAAAATGATGTTGCAGTCGTCTTCCATTGGTCCATGCATGTCATGTGTAAAAACACGATTTGAAGTCGGATTGTAATCTATCAAGTTCATTATTTTAATATAAAAATGGAAGTCACTGTTTGAAGTCGGACTGCAATCTATCCGACTTCTTACTTGCTACAGTAAAGAATAATATTTTTGGAAATAAACTTGGGAGGACCACATTGTTCGAAAAAAAGAGAACCATATTTGGGTAATTTCCCCCTTTTTTAGTGTTGGGGAATAAATAGTGACACAAAAAATGGACAAAGATATTCTATTCGGTTATGATCCACTTACACTATGTAAAACTCAATTAGTTTTAGACTGATTGATTACTATTAGATGAGTGAAATGAATGGATCAGATCAAAAGTAAAAAAATAAGGAAATTTTAAGGGGGGAAAGTAGGGAGTTAACATCAGCCATCCATTTCTCTCATCCAACGATCTAAAAACCGTGTAAAAGTTTAAAACTCCTTAGCTGTGTAACTGGATCCTAATATATATATATATGAGCTATGACCCTCATACACAATGTAAAACTTGAAAGTTTTACACATTTTTTGATCCATTGGATGAAAGTATATGTATGGTGATATGAAAAAATATGAGTAGCTAAGATTGCCGTAAAAATTAAAAGAATTTTATGCGAAAAGTGGATTATCTTCTATTTAAAAGATTTAATCTTTATATTAAACTCAGATAATCTATTAATTTTAAAATGCATAAAATTAGAAATTTTAATTTGAAAAATTTATAAAAAGAATTTATTTTAAAAAACTAATACGCATGCGCACACACAATAATTTTTAAAGATGACAATGAGTCTAAATCCAAAAATTTGGTTTGACAAACTCTGAGCCCGAATTTAAAAATAACATGGTTTGACTTGAACTTGAAAAGACCCAAACCTAAAATTAAACTCAAAAAAGGTCCAAACCGAAGACTAATTCGTACCCGAATTAAATGCTAAATATATATAATTAAATATTTTTTAAACTTTATAATAGTGGGGGCCTAAATTCTAATGTTGAGTTAATGGAGATAATTGTGATAATGGAAGGGTGTCGTTAGTAATTAAAAAATGCTCTATTGGTTAATTGTGGTATTGTTGTTGTTTGTAACTAGTTGTGGCTTTGTTGAATGAGAGACTTCTTATATATGTTCTTTTTATCTGGTTCATGCTTCTTTATATTTATAAATTGGAAAACAATTTGATATATTAGTGGTAGAAAACAATTTTTTCACAAGCAATGTATTTTTAAAGTTCAGTGTTTTAGGGTTAGAATTTTAAGATTTAGAGTTTGATTTTTGTGTGTAGAGTTTAGTGCCCTTAAAATGACATGTAATATTATTTAAAGCCCACTTGTAAAAGAAAAAAACTCTACTAGTGCATCAAATATTGACCCTAATAAAATTTAGCATTGGTGATCAAAATAGAAATAGCTTTGTCCAATTATATAGTTGAGTTTTAATTTTACGTCTATCAATACGTAGTTATTAGTCTAAGTGTACACTTAGCCATTTGTAACCATTGAATAGATAACGAGTCATAGATCTAACTGTACACTTATACCATTTCTAGCCATTGAATCTTAAGGGCTTGATCTATAAATAAGAAGGCCTAGTGTCAAAAGCCGATACACTTTCCCATAATCCCATCCAAATGTATATCATATATTGGGAGTATGTTACCATTCATACAATATATACCACAGATAAGGGCTGAACTTAGACTTTTGGTGTTTAACGGCGAAATTAAAAGATAAATTCTAAATTAGAGATTTAAATTGTGGTTGTAGTCGTATTTACGGTCATATTACGTTTATCGTGATTGCGGACATTACATATGTTATTTCGGTCACTGCGAGTATCGCAGTTGTAAAATTTTTTAATAACATATGCTACTGTGGACATAACGGTTGCAAGTACCGCGATTTCAAATGGTGCCACTACCACTATATAACGGTTGCATACTGTTATTTAAATTTCTATCTCAAATATCAAGTGATGAAAAAAATTAAGAGTAGGTCCATAAATTGGGTCTTAATAATAAATATAGAATAAATGAATTTTAAGAGTATGCTCATAATAAGAAATATTAGAAAAATCAGGCCCATAATAACAAGTATTAGAAAAAAAAAATAAGTTTTAAAAGTAGATTCCTAATAATAAATATTAAATAAGAATTAACCCCTTAATAACAAATATTATAAAAAAATAAACTTTTAACAACAGATATAATTCAAAGAAACTACAAACATATAATTTCTTTAAGCGGTATACTCCGAGCGGGCACACTTTATCCTGGCCCAGGGCCGAGCCTGCACCGAATTCGTTGAAGTGTTCTTCTAACTTTATTTTTGTAATTTTCGAAGATATCCAATTAATAAACATCTTAGGGTTCTCAAACTTCATGGCAAAAATTGTAGAGAAAATTTGAAGTTTTGTAAATAGAAAACTTGAACTCCCTAAAACAATCTTTATGATTTTTTTGAATATATTACTATGTAAATTTGAAAGACTCGTTGGTGATTACTATAGTTTTGTTTGACAATTAGTTGATAGCATATTACATTAACTGATAACTGATAACATTAGTTGATTTGACTAACTGATTATATTAGCTGATTATATAGAAGTGTTTGGTAAAATTAATTAATAACTAATAATTGTTTGATTATTTGAACAAGCAAAATAACATATAATGACATAATTAAATTCAATTCTTGTTTGAATAATTTATTAGTTATTAATATTTTGTATCAATTAATATTAATTAGATTATGAAAATTAATATTTTTAAGGTCATTACTAAGCATATATGAAAGATGTATATATTATTTTTTATTTGTGAAATTCTCTTTTTAGTATAATTTCAATAATTATTAAATTTAAATGTATATATTAATCTATATATTAATTTATTATTTTCAATAAAATTATACTTACTTGCCGATCAAAAATAATAATTTCTAAATAAGAAATTTTTATTTTATTAGTTATTTAAGTTTATGTTATTTAGAAAAAAAATTATGATTATCAAGGACAAAATAGTCTTTACAAGTATTTTATTTAAACGTCTAACTTAAAAAATTCCTAAAATGAGCTTTTTCAAAATGAGAGATTTCACCCCAATCTGCTATTTATTAAACATCTAAATTAGCGGATTTAACTAGTCAAACCCCTAATTTTAGTTCAAAAAGTTGTTTACCAAACAAGACATATATATATAAGATAAAAATATATATCAATTATCATTGGCGTATCCACATTATGGTTAGAGTGGGCACCATAGTGTAAGCACGTGCCCACTCTAAAAATCGATTTTTTTCTATTAGTAATTTATTTTGTTGATGGCGCTTACCTTGAAATTTTATTCTTGCCCACCCTAAAATTTTATGAAATTTTATTTCAGCCCACGTTGAAATTTTATTTGTTTCACTTACATAAAAATTATAATAAAATACTGACTAAAGATGTCTATAAGTATCTATAAGTAGTAACTTATTCTTTTTAAGAGTCTACAAACAATTCATTTGAGTTTAGTTCATTTACAGTCTTACATAAAACCTCAAAAAATAATAAACAATTACAAGAGAAGATGAAGCTCACCAAAAAAATTCCTTCTATTTCTTCGACTTCTGCCTCTACTTTTAACACCTTTTCTTTCACAAACACAAAATTCTTATTTCTCAAATTTCAATACTTTGAAATTTCTCAAGACTAAAAGTATGTAATTTATTATTTTCAAACTCTTCATTTATTCAATAACAGAAATATATTTAAATTATTATTTAAATTTTGTTCTACAAAATTTTCAGAGTTTAAGACTTTTTATTCTTTCTCTTACAGCTGTAGCAATATAAATATGGATAGATTAATTAAATAGTTATTAATTTATGTTTACATTTTCATTTTCTAATTTTGTGTTTTGAGTTAGAGATTAAATTAATTGAGAATAAAAATATAAATATAACTTTATGAATTAATGAATCTTTATACTAATTTCGTTTAATCAATTGAACAAAGACATTCATTTTTTATTTTTGTTGATTGAAAATAAATTAGTAATAGGCAAAATTTGAGTTGTTTCAAATTTGTTGTAGCCTTGTAGGTATTATATATCACATTCCTTTATAAATTTCAAATTGAATATTTCTGATTTATTGTTGTGTTTTTATTATGGCTAGCGTGAATGGTATGATTTCCCCCCTTTTGTTATGCATGTTTGTACTCAATTCCTACAACATGGAGAAACATATGTTTTCATAAAGTTGTCCACGTCATGAAGATGATACATAGGTTTTGTAAGTGGTAACAGAAAACATTGTTTTATGCTTTTTAAACAAACCTTAAATTATATATGTTTTATCTACAGGGGCGAATCCACCATGTAGTCAGGGAATGTAAGTTCTTACACCGTTGTTTTCTAATTCATTTCATTGATAACTTATTTACACCATTGAAATTAAACATTGTTAACTTATTTACACTAGTCGCTATGTTCGCAAACGTTAAACGAACATATTCACCAAAACTAAAAAAAATCGGGCTTAAACACATTAAATAATAAACGAACTGATTCAAATATAATGTAATATATATGTATCCAAAAAATATTTATGTATCCCAACCGTCAATTATAATTTATGGGCGTTACAAATTCCTTGATCAACTCGAATTGCAACTCTTTTTATTGCATAGTTTACATTGTGGTAGTAGTACGATTGGTTATTAATTAATTAAGAACATATATATTGTTTTTAACACAATAAATATAATATTTACTAATTTGAACTTATCCTTACTTTACAAATTATTGTTTTTATATCTTTTTTATTATATTTAACAATTTTATTCTTTAGAATTTTATTTCTTAGTTTAATGGAGTAGTTAATTACTTTAGAAATTTGGAAGTAACATTAATTTTTAAGTTTAAATATATAAGCCCGTATTTTATTTTGATTTTAAAATTTAATCATTATTTTTTTGTTGATTTTTTTGCTAGGCAATAATCATTTTTAAGTTTAAATTATCAATTTTTTGTTGACTTGAACTCATATAAAGGGTCGACTTTGGGCTTTTGGTGGCCTAAGACGAATCTAAAAAATAGCTCTAAATTAGATATTTAAATTGCAGTTGTGATCGTATTTACGGTCATGTTACGTTTATCGTGGTTGTAGACGTTACATATGTTATTTCGGTCACTGCGAGTATTACAGTTGTGAATTATTTTAATAACATTCGCTATTGTGGACATAATTGTTGCAGGTATCGTGGCTTCAGATGGTGTCGCTACCACCACATAACGGTCATTGTTGCGGTTACATGTCATTATTTAAATTCCTATCTCAAATATCAAGTAATGAAAAAAATTAAGAGTAGGTCTACAATAACAAGTATTAAAAAATGGGGAATATAGAAAAAATTGATTTTTAGGAGTAATTTTATAATAAGAAATATTGGAAAAAACCGTGTCCCTAATAACATGTATTAAAAAAGTTCAATTTTAAGAGTAGATCTAATAATAAATATTAGATAAAAATTAGCCTTTTATTAACAAGTATTAATAAAAAATTGGTCGCCTAATAACAAGTATTCAAATAAAAAAACTCTTAGCAACAAATATAATTCAGAAAAATTACAAATATACAACTTCTCTGGCGATGAGCTTTAGGGGGACACCCTTATTACCCTAACCCAAGGCCGGGCCTGCAACTTATTGCCCTTCGCAATTTGCATGTCGATGAATAGAGCTTATTGTATAACCAATTTACATAACAATGACATAAATTAGTGTGAATTACTTTGCGTTTGGTTTAGAAACCATAACAATGTTATCGGTAATTCCTCGACAGCACAAGAGAAATATACATTAGTGATTCCATGTTCAAAACAAGATATTACTGATTTTTTTTCATACCTGCAAGACATAATTGAATATAGAAGAAGATAACGAATGAAATCTTTGTTGCAGTTTGTTGTTGGAAATAGGAGGTGGCAAATTGTAAAGACTCGAATTTCGGGTTAGCAAATCGAGTCTCAAATTAGGTATTAGAGCTCATGTTAGGAGGCCAAATTAAGAGTATTTGAATTTGAGGTTATGGTAAAAAGGAAGATTGTGTGTGTATTTATTGTTTAATAAATAAAATAAAAGAGGAAAAAAAGAGATAAGTGGATAAGATTGATTAAAAAGGTGGTTTGTGATTGATGGAGAGGGAGAATGTTGAAATAGATAGGAGGCTAGGATATTTTGGGAGAGAGAAAAAGAGAGAAAAAGTTGAGGGATGAGATTTTAAACTCTAATCTACAGAGATTCGGCCATTCGTTGTCGACACCTTCATTGTCATTGTGTTCATCTCGCCGAGACGAGTTCTCCGGTACTAGTAACGTCACCATCGAAGCCGCCTTTAGAGGGGATAAGAGAGAAGAAATTTTGAGTTTTTCAGTTGAAGAGGTTAGAGTGCTCAAATCGAGAAACGAAAACTACCACCGTGATCAGAGGTCAAAGAATAATCGATATGGGCATCAATTGTCGTCGTCTGGCCACTAGAAACCGTCGCACAAGCCGTTGCCTACGCGTAGGCAACGTTTGGCCGGCCAAGCTGTTATAACAGCCGGGCTCAACTGTTGGGCTTGAGCCGTGGGCCCAAGCCAAGCCGACCCGAGCCGGTCTATCAAGCTGGCCTTTAAGCTGAGTCGAGCCAGCCGCCATCGCTGTTGACCGGTGTTGACTTTTTTGAGGGACCTTACTCAAAGGTTTCTTGACGCTCTGAGTCCGACGGTATAGTCTATTTTGCTAAATTCGAGCCCGGTAAGCTATTTTTACACATTTGACCCTTCAAATTCACTAAAGTATGTGATTAAATGATGCTTATGGTATTAATTGATATACAAGGACTGTTCGGATATCGGATCGAGTAGAATATTCGAGGAGCTTGGATGAGGATTTTAACGATATCGGCTTAAGGTTATTACACCTCGAACTCCTATTGCTTCATGAGCATCATAAATGTGATTGCTTTGCATGTCAATATCTGTAAATTAGGTAGACGATGAATATGCATGTATGGAGACCGATAGTATGCGACTTGATATTTTGAGATATATGATGATGTTACGGATATGATGAGACTAATAGAGGCTTTAGAGACTGTGTAGGATCGTTTGTGATGCTTGTGTGATATTGGATGATTGTTGATTGATAATCGTGATACCTTGTTTACTTGTTCGAATAGATTAATGTATTCGATGAAAACTGTGTAAGAGATGAATAATGGTAGCAATCGTATAAATGATTATGAAGCCGGTAATTAGTGTTAATTAAACAAATGTGTTAGTAAACAAACCCTAATGACTTTCATAACCTTTAAGGATCGAATAAGCATCTTAATATCGTAATTTGAGGATATTGTACGAACTCGTTAATAGGGTATTGGTACGATCTTTGGCCATACCAGTACGCATTTGGGGGTCGTATCGGTACAGGTCGACCTGTACCGATACTTGTGAAAATTAAATATTTTCAGTAAGTAGTTTTTGCATCGATATGCGCATGAGTACCGGGACTCGAGGATACCGCATCAATACTCATGTATGAGTACCGGTACCCGATACGATAAATAATCTCTAAGTACGATTTAAGGATAGAAATTTATGTGAACATTAATAATTAAATTATGCATTAATAAACGAGATAACGAGGATTAATGGGGGTAATAAACAAGATTAATTATACACTTATCTATAATGTATTAGCAACTTGGTAATGTAAAATAAATGATGTGATGATGTTTAGCAACGATAGGGAGATCCTTGGGATCAAGTTGCTTGTATACCGGGTATGCATTTGATTAGTTGAGTCTTCTTGATTGTTGAGATCCGAATACCCAGTGGAAGAGTGTTGCAACACCATGGTTAGAGATACCGAGTGTGGGTGTATGTTCTAATGCTATATGACCCGGCCTCACCTAGGGTGTATGTTCTGATGCTAGGTGACATGGCCTCACTTAGAGTGTATGTAACACCTTCTTCCTGGCCTGGTAGAGGACCGGGTCGGAGTATGCTATAGATGAACAATATGAGGATCAGTGCAGTAATTTTAATCAAATTCGATAATTTAACAACGAAACTCTTTTTAAACAATACAATATCGGTTCAAGTAGCTTATCAACATAATACAATGTTGTGATTGTCAGTTTCGGACCAATTTTAACTTTTATGAAGTTTTAGGGAACAAATTGTAAGTTCAGTAAATTAGAGGTCCTTTAATGAAGTTAACCATACCACAGTGAAATTCAATTCATAAACCATAAGCTTACAAGTTTCCGTGTCATTCCGATATCAATTGCCTCTTTAATTTAACTATACAAGTTTTTGGTACTCGTAAGGTTGTACCAATACGCCTATGTAAAGACGTTAAAACGGTTAAGAATCAATAAGGCCGTACTGATATGATGTTTTCATGTATCGATACGTGAGACATGGTTTATAATTTATCTGGTTTCGATGACTAAAACTCGTATCGGTCCGATGGGGACCGTACCAGTACTTGGTGACCAAGTTGACCCGTTTCAATACGCCTTGAGGCCGTAATGATGCGTTTAATTTTCCAAATTTTAGTGTTGACTTTTTGTATCGATATGCCCCTTTGACGTACCGATACACCCTGTTGACCGATGATGACCGTGTCCAAATATGCACACCTGTATCGATACACCATTACCCGTATCAATACGCTCTGCACTGTAATGACAGATTTTGTTTTGTTTTTATCAAATTTAACCTATCAAACCATATCCAAATTTGATGAAATTTTACCAATAATTTTATAACAATATAATCTACCAACATGTCAAATTTTATAGCCATTTGAATCCATTTACTACGTTTTTCCTTTCTTAGGCCAAATATTCAATTTTAGGCACTTTTAAGCTATCCAAAAAGGTCATTTAGGGCTTAAGGCACAATTGCAAACCAAGGATAATTCATACATACCAAAAAAAACCATAAGTGACTAATCTAACTACTTTTCCACCATACTAAAAGTTCATAGGTTCGATATATATTACTTTAGCTTGGTTGTGACTTGCCAAAACCTTCCAACTTCTCCGATCTCCAACAACGAACTTCTTAACCTGAAATGTATGAAATGAAATGCATTAGGCATACATTTCCTAGTGAGGTAGC
Source organism: Hibiscus mutabilis (assembly GCA_019671005.1). NCBI lineage: Eukaryota > Viridiplantae > Streptophyta > Magnoliopsida > Malvales > Malvaceae > Hibiscus > Hibiscus mutabilis. The sequence continues at coordinate 4,913,964 of CM033756.1, forward strand.
CACAGAAAAAAATGATAACAATGAAATGCATTCCAAATCATGTTTTAGCAATAACAATGCAAAAATCAATAGTAACAATGCAATGATCATGTTCAATGACAATATTATCATATTTCAATAATAACCTTTGGATCGATTCAGGATAGTGGATACGCGAATTTCTACGCCTCTCCAAATCAATGAATAGTCTAGTCCCTTTGTCTTGCCAAAATGACTAATATCACAAATATCCCTCCGTCTCACCACAATATAGGTCGTAGCCCAAGGACATTAGTCCACCCATACACCGAGCTCATGAATTCTATGGCATGCCAATTGTATCCAATGTCCTTCGAATCCAAGGTTCAATTACAATATCAATGTCAATATTTAAATAGCAATATCGGTGATCAATATTTTCAATATCAATGATCTATGTTCCGGTAACAATGTCAATAATCAATGTTTCAGTACTAATGTTTGATCATAATAATAATGACAATGGCGAAGTTCAATGATCTCAATAACAATGTCAATACTCGATGCTTCAATATCCCTGAATCGGTAACAACAATAACTATTCCTATATCAATGCTCAATAACAATGGCTATGATAGTATTCAATGACTAATGTCCTATAAATCTATAATCCGATGACAATATCAACGGCAATGTTCGATGACAATGGCAATAATGATATTCGATACTCAATACTATAGCTTACCAATGCTTACCAATGATGCCCCTTTTTGGAGGTTCGATGCAATATCTTTTAATCAAGGGATTAGCAATACTAGATTCGATAACAATGAAATCGGGAAAGGCACCTAGCCTAATCCTGAGACTCTGACTACACTTACCTTAATATTCTAAAGCTTCTATGGCCCTTAGATTGAAATTTCTTTGTTCCTAGCTTTCAACGGTGATGGTGGATGATCCTTCTCCACTTCTTGAGCTAGGTAAACAATAGGAAATTGTTAGAATTACTATATGACATCGAAATCAACGTAACGATATCAAAATCAATATCTAAATCAATATAGCCATTAGTTATAGGATATCCATGGATTAGAGCTTTGAAAATCCTATGTTACATGGATGATCAAAACCCTAACTCAAGATTACACCCACAATATCCATGGATTTCAATAATCGATTGAGGAATTAGGCTTACCCGATCGATAGCTACAATTCGATATCAATAAATCAAAGAAAACTCAAGCTTTTGAAAGTCACCAATGGAGGTTCTTGCTTAAAGGAAGATGATGAAGACAATGGAGAGGTGCTTGCTTATCTCCTAATCGGGTAAGTCCCCAATTGCCCTTTTTCTTTTCATTCTTTTATTTCATATAGCCTTAAGGTTTCCTTAAGGTGAATGAATCTATTCTAGATCACCCACGTATGTGGTGATTTTAATTAGAGAGGGGATAATCGCAAGGTTAGTCCCTCAGCTTGTTATGATATATATTTTTACCCCTAAACTTCCAATTTTCACAATTTAGTCACTAATTGACTTTCAATAGATTCAATAAGGTCATTGATTGATAAATTGACTCAATTAGAGTCCAATATCAATGTAATTGACCTTGCGGTCAAAGTCAGTACATTATTTGGACCTTTTCGGTGTAGGGTTTTCGATCGTCGGAACCTAATTTCGACTAGATCGTTTTTGAAGTGTTACAGTGTAGATGCTCGAAGAGGGATTTTGAGCAAGGGTGTATGTTCTGATGCTATGTGACCTGGCCTCACCTTGAGTGTATGTACCGATGTTATGTGACCCGACCTCACTCTAGAGTTGTTGTTGATATGAGCTTTTGCCTAGATGATCTGTTGAGATCTCAGGCTTGATTAGGCCTTGTGTGCTATGTATGATGTTTTGCTATGTTGAGAGCATGTATTTAGGCGACTAGTGGTAGCGCTATGTGTTTATTTATCTCTTATTATTGCTCATACTAGCTTGCATGCTTATGTTTATGATTAGCATGAAGTATAGTAGAGTAGATTGTACCACTGAGCTTTGTATGCTCAGCGCTTGGAATCGTTATTTCCATGCGTAGGTTAATCGTTGAATCGTGGGATCGAGGAGAACTACCGGTACGGGGTTCCAGCATGTGGTGATCTCCAGAGTTTGGTACTTGTGTTTAGTGGGCTATGTATTCATAGGACCTTACATGGTGAAGTCTGTAATCCTTATTTTTGAAATTGTATTAATCAAGTTAAATGTTTTAATGTTTTAATTTAATTGGAGCTCATGTGTAACGTTTTAATCATTTATATATTTATTTTTAAATCGTTGGCTTTAAATGTTTTTGGAAAGCATTTTATTTGGGCTAAACCAAATTGAGAAATTTTATGGATTTGAGTTGGGCTTGAGGCCCAAATGTGACATCCGGGTCGAGGGTATTACACAAATAATGTACTTTTTCATGTATTTATAGGTAGAGATGGACATTTAATCGATTTGAATTGAGTCGAGTCAAAAAATTTCGAGTTGGTCGAGTTAAACATTCATATTTTATAACTCAAACTTTATTTGAAACTTTTTATAGTCGAGTTGATTTTATGAAATTTGAGTCGAGTCGAGTTCGAGTTTCTGTTCAAATTTAATTGTAAACATTTATAATGTTATGATACTAATTAGTTCTAATTTAAATGGTTTTCTATAGCCATATACAATACACATATATTTCTTCATATTCTTTTATGAGATATGATCCTTTTACACCATGTAAAACTCAAAAGTTTTACACATTGTTTGGACCGTTTGATGAAGGTGAATGGATGGTTCAAATTAATAGTGAGAAATGAGAAGATTACCACCACGAGAAAAAAGATAAGGAAATAACCTTAGTCATTTACTTACCCTCTCATTCAACGGTTCAAAAAATGTGTAAAAGTAATTGAGTTTTACATAGTGTAAGTGGATCATAACTCTTCTTTTATATGTGATACACACATATATATATATATGTCATGTAGAATTGAGAGACTCGACTCGAACTTGAAAACTAGTCCACTAATTACTAAAACTTTCGAGTTATTGGAATTTCCATTTTATAACAAAAGATTTATCCGAAATTTTTTCGAATTGAATCGAGTATTTTTGCCTCGATTCAAGTAGAATAATTTTATTTTTTCGAGTCGAGTTTTTCCCACCCCTATTTATAAGAGGAGGGGGAGCTTTGGGTAATACCTTTGCTATAATTATTTCTATAGACGACGTTAGAATTGGGAAACAAAACACAGATGTTGAAAAGTATGAGTTTTTTTTTTAATTTAAAATTTATAAAAATTTTAAAACATAAATATATGCCCCCCTCACGTATTTTAATATTTTAATTTTACATTTTTCAAAAAAATTATAATTTTTTAGTATGTTTCAAAAAATTTGAATGTTCTTAATAAAGTTCTCTTCTATTTTTCTTAAAGTTCTGATGTACTCTCAAAATTTATGAAAATTTTAGTTAGATCCTATTTTCTTTTAAAATTTTAAATAAGCCTCAAACTATGTTGTCAAGATCCGCCAGGCTAAGATCAAACATAATTGCGTGCTAATACTAAACATAGACTCGACCTGAATTTGGTCTGACCCATGACAGTTTTATATTAATCTAACTAATATTTATATGGGAAAACTATATTTTTGTCCTGGCCCGTGACATCTTTGGTACCCCAACTATTATTTTTGGCAAAATAGTACCTAACGTTACGTTTTTGTTCTGTTTTGGTATCTCGATCGTAAAACTAACGGAAATAATGACGTGTCTTGGGTTAATAACAATTTTAGTCAAAAAACTTATACAATCTATCAATTTAGTTTAAAATTTATCAATTTAAACATTATTTTATTTTTTGGATTAAAATTGTAAATTTTTCATTTTTCTTCTTGCAATCAAACATAATTTGCAGTTTTACCCCAAAATTAAGATGATATTTTAAATTGATGCATTTTGGACTAAATTAATCATATATATATATATATATATATATAAGTGTTTTGGACTAAAACTGTGATTATACCAAGTCACGTCATCATCTTCGTTAGTTTTTAATGACCGGGTACCAAAACAGAACAAAAATGTAACATTAGGTGCTAATTTACTAAAAATAATAATTTGGGTGCCAAAACAGTAATGCGAGCATAGATGGGGTACTAAATATGTAGTTTTCCCTATTTATATTATTGTTTTTACTACTTATTACATGAATTTTCATATCATGATGACAAGTTACAGCCGAATGTGAGGGTTGTGTTACCCAGTGTTTTATGCTATAAGCTTCACACAGGTAAAATCGGTGGGCTCGATGGACGGAAAGATATGGAAATTGTGAACAACCCCAACGGGGTTTTGTCACGAGATTAAATGAGGGAAAACGCCGTCGTAAATTAGACATATTTTTTTGGTAAGAGAATAATAATCAAGTGACACATTGTTACAAATGTATTTTTATTTGAGATTGATTGAGATTAAACTGAATATGGGAAATCATAGTATTGAAATTGATTAAAACTATGACGTTACTTGATTTAAAGCCCTTTTGATTTCAATTCGATATGATTATAATATTATTGTAATATCGTATTATAAGTTGCATGTCTTGAAAACTTATTATTAATGAAAATATCAAATTTATCTATTGTATTGATTGATTTTAATCATAAGACATACGTACCTTACAGACAAATTTTTTGAGCACTAATCTCCTAAAATAACAATATTTTTTTTATTGGAATCACTCTAAAGATTTAAGTAGTTTATTTCTTTTTTCAATACTTTTATATGTGAGGGGATTTCACTTGGAAAAGAAAATGTTTGATACTAATATACGGTGCGAGTTTTGAAAATGTGCAAGATGAGCGACCGCATAGGGTTAAAGAAAATAAAGAGCCCAAATGAGTTGAATTAAATACTTATAGGGAAAAACAAAAGATTTTGGTTTAATAAAGCACAAGAAAAAATTAAAAAAATGACTTGACAACCTCATAATATATTGTTTACTAAGATAAAATTATTTTGGGTTAACTACTAGGATGGTCACTTATGTTTCCCTCAGTACAGAGTTGGTCACCGATTTTTAAAAACGACCAGTAAGGTCACTTACGTTTTCAATTTGTGAACTTTTGGTCACTAAGCTGTTTGTTGTCGTTAAACTTAAACGGGAGGCTGATCTGACACAATGAAAAAGATAAATTGCCTAGATAGTCCATAAACTATTACTTTACTTCTATTTTGACCGCTGAAATAAAAATAATTTGTATAACTTCACATTTAATCCTCCATATTTACATTTTTTATTTCTTCTCCTCTCCACCATCTTCCAGATTCTTCTCCATCTAACCGAAATAAAAACAATTCGTATAATTTCACATCTAACCCATATCTCGCCCTTATTCTCAAATCCTTTACTCCCTCCTAAACACTCTACCCTCCCTTGAAAATCTCTATATTTTTTTCTCAATCAAATCGAAACAAATCTAATACTTCATTCAGTTTTTCTTAATTTTCCGGGAAAATGTATGCGGGGCTAAGAAAAAGTAGCAAAATCCGCCACATTGTGACTTGTGAGGCTCCGCCAAATACTGCGACGGTGGAGGAACAAGGCCCGCATTTCTACTGGCCGCGTCCCGGTCGATGTGCTGACGGGACACGTGGCGGTCTATGTGGGGACGAGTTGCAGGAGATTCGTGGTGCGCTTGACGTACCTGAACAACCCCGTCTTCAAGAAGCTCCTTAGCCAAGCCGAGGAAGAGTACGACTTCAGTAACCAAGGCCATTGTCGATTCCCTGCGACGAGTCCGTTTTCGAAGAAATAATCCGATTTATCTCTCATTCGAATTCGGATCACTCCGTTCGGTTCGTAAACATCGAGGACTTCAAAGGGTACTGCCATTTGTGGACTGAATCTCGACTTTTACTTCATGGGTTCGCTGAGAAAACAATCTGGTAGTTCTGGAAAAACATAAAGGAAAAGGGCTCTAATTCTTTCCTAGGTTTATTTGACTTAGTTCTGAGTTCGCTCGTGTGAACAACTAATCACACATTTTTTGAAACAAGCGAGTTGGCCGAGTTGAGTTAAGAAGGTGGTTTACTAATTCATAGTGGGGTATTTACTTAGTTTTTTTAAAATTGTTTGCAATTGGCTTAAATTGGGGGCAAACTGAACTGAGTCAATTATATGATAGCTCCGGAGGGTGCATGGAGAAGGTGGGTGAGTTATCCATTGAGTCGTCTCGGGTTCGAATTAGAATGGAGGCAAAGCAAAAAGGTCGAGGCTTTGAGACTATTGAACTCCTGAAGAAGAAGAGAAACAATTTGTGAAATGAAATTTGGGATTCAGTTTGATTGCAAGAATCTTTGAAAAGCAAAAATAAACAATTTAATGGGGATTAATATAGTAGAAAGTTAAGGATTGAGTTAGATGAAGAAGAATATGGAAGATGGTGGAGAGGAGAAGAAATAAAAAATTTGTAAATATGGAGGACTAAAAGTGAAATTATACAAATTGTTTTTATTTCGGTAGTCAAAATAGAAGTGAATTAATAGTTTAGGGACTATTTAGGTAATTTATCCTTTTTATTGTGCCTCCCGTTTATGTTTAACGACAACAAACGTCTCAATGACCAAAAGTTTATAGATCGAAAACGTAAGTGACCTTACTAGTCGTTTTTGAAAATTGATGACCAACTCTATACTAGGAGAAAACATAAGTGACCATCCCAGTAGTTAACCCAAATATTAAAAAAAAAACCTTATACATCTTTGAAATAATAAATTAAAGGATTTTGTTTTAATAAATTGCACGAGCTCGTAAACCTTTGAATCGCACTTACTAATATATTCGGGTCCATAATCGTGGGTTCCAATGCATGAGGTGAATATGGCCTCGAACCAGACTGTCATTAAGGTTTCCTCAAGCATTTTTGCAGACTTTGAAAGCACTTTCTTCTTGAACTGGTTAACACCTCAAATGAACCAAAAGTTACAAAAGGAAAAAGTGCGTTTGCCTGGAATGAACCCGGGTCTATTGCTTAGAAGGCAATAATCCTAACCGTTGGACTACAAAATCCAGGTGATTTATGTGGAAATAATTTAACACTAAGAATCGAGCAAACGAATTTGACCTTGGGGATGTACATCAATGTGGCTTGCACTTGCAATATACCCATATGATAAATAACATAGTAAATGAACTAATATTAGCTCCTCATATGGACATATCACAGCAATGTGGCTTGCACTAAAACCAAACTTTATCGGGTTTTGTTTTGAGTGTTAGGGTAAAAGTTATGTTGTTCGTACCAGTGGCTGGGCCAAAATTTTTATATAGTACGGTTAGTGTAAAGTATAGAGAATGGGGGATTCTCATACCATTATAGCAATTATTTTTGACCTCGTGCCTCAACAAATTAAGTGCAGTCAATTCTAATATTTTTTATAAAAAAATTTACATCAACTCTTTGAACACTCCATACCCAACAAATTAAGGAGGTTCAATTGACTCCTCAAATACTAAGGTAGATCCGCCCATGGTCCGTACTCTTCATTTTTCCTGAATTATTCGTTTTTGACACATGAATATGGAGATATGACCTCCAAGGATTTTTGCTTAGACTCGATCTGAGTAACGTAGGGTAAAAGAACAAACAAGTAAAAGAAATTGACATTGTTGAAATCGCTCAGGAAAAAAAAAGAGAGAGAGAGAAGCATCCACTGTAGTGATGATGCTTGCAGAGGCCGCTCCCGGAATATATACGGCACAAACCACCGTTGATGCCTTCAAAAGGGTTAAAGCCCTTGAACCTACTGATGTTGAAAACTGCCATTAAAAGCCAAAAAAAAAAAAAGCCTTCTAAGCCCTAAGAAAAACATGGTTTTTTTTTTTTTAAGTTTATAAAGTTGTTTGCTTTCATTAATGTCTTCAATGTCGAAACCCAATGATCATTGTCGTATAATACCTTGCATTGCAAGTGAGTAATGAACCGGGAAAAAAAGGAGGGAAATTGAGAGAAAAACCGGCCGAGGCCGGAAGATTGTTGGCACCAACTAAAAATACTGGTATACATCAAGGCTTTGCCTGAGAGAAAAAATTGGAAAGATAAAAATTAAAGTGATGAAAAAAATGAAAGAATGAAAAATATATTTTTTTTATCGGTGTGCTTGGTTGAGATGATAGAAAATTAGAAGAAAAAAATAAGTTTATTTCTTCTTTATTGCTTGGTGTTGCGTGTTAAAGTGCTTCGCAATTTGTGCAAGTATACACGTCACAAGTAATAAAGTGATATGGTAAGTATCAAGTATCATCTCCACAGAGATTTGTGCTACTTCAAGAATTTGTCTTCCTGCACTTAGAAAGTAAAAACACAAGTGATGATAGTTGGGTTGAATAAACAAGTAAAGTAAAGAAAGCAAGTAAACTAAAGAGAAGTTGAATGATTGAGAGAATAGGCCAGATTAAAGTGCATCGTGGTGTGGAAATTGAATGGACAACCTCGGTTTTGCATGCAAAGGCAGCGTGATTGCCTCGGCAACAGGCAACACGATTGCCTGGGCAACTAACAATACGATTGCCTGGGCAATTAACGAAGCGTATGCCTGGGCAATTGGTAAGGCGATTGCCAGGGCAACTAGTGAAACGATTGTCTGGGCAATTGGGCGACAACCTTCAAGGTTCGGCAAATCGTTCTTCAATGGTTTCTCTTTATCCCTAATTTGAAACTCTAGTCAATGTGCATGCCTTGATAATACATCCCTGCGTTAATCATGGGTTAACATCAACCTATCTTGCGCTTCTTTTAGCCGTTGAAATTCGTAACTTATTACTAAGCCGAATTAGTCTTCATCAATTTGGACAAAAACAATGTTCTTTCGTTTCTTGAATCTAACTCTCCTGGTATTAGATAAATGGATACATTCACAAGATCATCTCCCGATTCAATCGCAAGCAAAGATAAATACCAAGAATGAACAAACCTTGAACTTAAATGGCAAAACAAAAGACCTAAACAAATCCAATTGTTTTCTCACAACCACAAAAACACAATAACCCAAGCCAAATAAAATTAGTCCATGGTGTTAGAGTATGCCCAAAGACCAATCATAAGATGATTGTAAATGACATTTTTTACCTTGTTTATTCATAAAGAGGCATTGTCATTATTATTTTTAGTTCTAATTTTGCGTGCATAAATAAACTGAAATTATAATAAAGTCCTTAGAATAATATGGTTATTCTAAAATGTCCTTAGTCAAGTATTATTGTGAGCATGAACAACAATAATGCATTAAGACTAATATATAGTTGATTGATGAAAAAGTGTTGTCATTGACATAGAGATGTCAAAATCAATACATAAGTATGTGTTAGAGAACAACATACTGGACTGACCCGCTATGAACATGTTTCTTGGATTATTATGTGACAGTCACAACATTGCTCATAGTGATAACTACATGTATGATCCTCAGACTTGAGATCATCATTATTTCAACATCGTGAGTGACATATTTTGATACGGTCAAACGTGTGTCGTAACTGACTACACTATAAAGACTGATATTGTATATGTCACAATCTATGTAGTGGAATATGGTTGATCAAGATAGGATTTGCCTCTCCTACATAATAAGAGTAATATCTGAGGCCACTTGATTGAGTGAGACTAGAAATGCATGGCCATACTCGAATAAGTTGATATGAGATATCATAGTTATTCGTTTATAATAGTCTACTCAAGATATCAAGAAACATTATATGGACTATACAAGTGTGACTGTCCCATGACTTGTGTCCAATCTAGATATAAAGGTCAAAAGGGTGCAATACATAAATAGAGTTAATCGTGAAAAGGTTATGTCGAATCATGATTTCTTGTAACTTAGGTGACAATGACATATTGCTAGATGTCACTCATTGTTTGTAATATTAGAACTGTTCTAATATTTACTACTAACGTTACATGAACCTACATGGTCACACCCACAGTTGAAATGAGCATATATTAAACGAATTATATATGTACAAATTTGTTGTACATGGATTTAGTTAAATTAATATATATTTGATATATATATAATTTAACTATTTGGTAAATACTAAAAGAAAAATAATTATTGTAATTATGACTCTTTTAATATATAAATAATATAATTCAATCAATATATATATTGAAATCCTAGTTAAGTTGAATTGTGATTATATATTTAATATATATATTGAAATCCTAATTAAAATTGAATTGGGATTATATATATTTAATATATATTAAAATCCTAATTAAAGTTGAATTGGGATTATATATATTTAATATATATATTGAAATCCTAATTAAAGTTAAATTGTGATTATATATATTTAATATATATATTAAAATCCTAATTAAAGTTGAATTGGGATTATATATATTGAAATCCTAATTAAAGTTGAATTGGGATTATATATTTAATATATATATATATTGAAATCCTAATTAAAGTTGAATAGTGATTATATATATTTAATATATATATATATATTGAAATCCTAATTAAGTTGAATTGGGATTATATATTTAATATATATATATATTAAAATCCTAATTAAGTTGAATTGAGATTATATATATTTAATATATATATATTAAAATACTAATTAAAGTTAAATTGAGATTATATATATTTAATATATATATATATATATATTGAAATCTTAATCTGAGTTGAATTAGGATTACAAATGCTATATAAAGGCATGAGAGATCTAGCAGTCATTAATGCTTTTTGGAAAAAAAACCCTTTAAATAGTTTAGAGAGTTTTTATATGCTCGTTTCCTTCTAAATGGTTTATAGAGTTTTTATATACTCGTTTCAACTGGTGAACTACATAGAGGTCAGAGCGTTATTGTTGCGACTTAAGAATCGACATCGTGGAATCGTGATTGAATATCTATCTCCTCCAAACTCAGAATTCCAGATTTTAAACAGGTATTTCTTCACCCTTATTCACCCCGATTCGTTCCTCGTACATAGATCTCTAGTGGTAATCGTCGGATATTTTTTCGCTGTGCCATGGGATGTACCGACGTCACCCAACACATGGTCGAGTGCAAAATAACCACAAAAGTAAAATCCCTAAACATGAATCTAATGGAAGCAAAAGAAGAAGAAGAAATCAAAACAACCCCCAATTTGCTCTCTCTAATCGCACATGCCCTTGTAGTTGGCGGCTAGCGCTTTATATAGGAGATGGCTAGGTCAATGTCTTTCTTGAGGAGGAAGTTAAGTTGGAATTAAATACAATATAATAAAAGAAATATATCTCTTTTATTTTATTATTTTATTCCTCCTAAAAATCCTCCTAAATCTCTTGGAATTTAATATCCTTTAAATCTCCAATTCTTCTAGGATTTATCCTTCCTTCTAGTATTTATCTCGAATTAAATGGATTGATCCTATCTAAATCGGTAACTTCTCCTTTCTTCATGTAATTTAATTGCTTCAGGAATTAAATCCTACACACACACAAAAATACACATACGCAGCATCTTTTTCCACAAATTTAACTAAATTATGAAATCAAGCATGATGATGAAGGAAATTATGAAAATATGCATGAATGTCTAATAATGCAACTAAAATGTGCCTAAGTCTAACAATAATATGAGTAAAAAGGGTAATAAAAATAGTACTTTTGAACACTCATCAGTTGGTACAATAAAAAAGTGAGAGGAAAGAAAATTAAGCTTTGAAAATTATAATTTATTTTTAATTTTTGTAATTTAGTTGAATGTTTTTAATATGATTATTTTTATTCAATTTAGTCCCTAAAAAATTATTTCATCTAAAATTAACCCCTATCTATTTCTAATTTTTTTTTATTATTTAATCTAATATTTCTAATATAATTTTATTTTTGTTCAATTTAATCTCTAAAATTTTTTGTTAATTCAAAATTGACCTATATGTATCTTTATTTTTATAATTGAGTCCAATATTTTTAATATGATTTTATTTTTGTCCAGTTTAGTCTATAAAATTTTTATTTAATCCAAAATTGACCTATATTTATTTCTAATTTTTATAATTTGGTCTAATATTTTTATAATTTAATCTTGAATGTTTCACTACCAATGTAATACCCAATACCCGATAAAAACGAATCCAATCTGATTATCAAATGCTACAAATATCCCATTTGTGGCCTAAAAACATATTTTAAAAAACAAGCATATTTGATTACATGAAAGTAAACAATTAACATGAACATAAAGAGGAAACAATTAACTAAAGTCGCTTGAGAAAATAAACCTTTAAAAACTTTAGAAAAATAAGTGATTTAACAAAAATGCATTTTGGTGATTTTATAAGATTTAAACCCAAAAAACATTCAAAACTTGAATACAAGTTTAATATAACTAGAAACATCTTATACCTTTGTTTTGCTAATAAAAAGAAGTTCAAATCGAAAATTTAACCAAATTGAGGTTTAGGGACTAAAATGTGAATATTTTATAAGTTAGATTTTAAGTTAAAAACACAGTTTCATGTACGTTTTAGACTCATTAATTCTATTTTGACTTAATGGTAAATTCTTGTTGAAATCAAATTTGAAATAGTGTTAATTGCAAAAATAAGTAGTTTATGGGCCATTTTGAAAACATTCATAAAATACAGAGGAAATTTTTCAAAAAAATGAAATTAAACTCTCCTTTATGAAAACAATATTATCATTAACATATAGACCAAGTTTCAGGTTAATCAGAGCTAAAACAAGTCTTTAATTGCATTTGTAAAATTAGTGACTAAAACGTAAAGTTTGCAATTATAAGGTATTGGGTTAAATTATAAAATAGAAATAAATAGAGTTAAATTCCAAATTAAATAAAGTTTGAGGGACTAAATTGAACTAAAATAAAACTATAGTAAAAATATTAGATAAAATTATAAAAATTAGAAATAAATATGAGTCAATTTTGGATTAAATGAATATTCTATGGACTAAAGTGAACAAAATATTATTATATTAATAATATTGGCTTTAATAATAAAATTTAAAACAAAAATGGGTAAATTTTAGATTAAATAAAATTTTTAGCGATTAAATTGAACAAAAAATAAAATTATAATAAAAATGTTGTATAAAATTATTTTAAATATAATTTGATAATCTTATTATTAAAATATGATAGTTTTCACTTTTATTTCTTATTTTTTACCCAAAATTTTAAAAGAAATATTTGTATAGGAGCAAGGAAATCTACATCCCCTCTTATTTTCTTTCCTTCTAATTTTCTACTCTACCAAACAACCATTAAATTTATTTTCTTTACTTTTCTCCTCAACTAAGCAAAGTCTTAAAAGTGTCACGTTTCTCTAGAGATCCCACGCTAACAACGTTAAAGACTAAAGCCTTAACCACTAGGCCAACCCTATTAATATGATACAAGTTCATAACATATTGTATTAAAGAGTTATTTGTTGATGAAAATTAAAGGAAATAAAAGATAATTAATATGATACAAATTTTCAACAAATGCATTAGACTCATGCCCAAGCTTATAAATGCAACCATGTAAGTTCCAAGATAACTCAGAGCATTCCATACTGACAATCACCTTCAAAATGGAAGTAAAAACAAATGGGTTAAGCTTATGACCTTCCCTATGTAATCAGGTCCAATTATAAGGCGAACACCTTGAGTGATTATTTAAGGTCTCAATTAATTTAGAATTTTTAAAATTTAATTATTTATATTTTTAAATTAATTAATTAATCTAATGATAAAAATTAATTCCCTTACTTAAATTAATTAATTAACCTAATAATGAAAAATAATGTCTCGTATTTTTATAGTTTATTAAAGCAAGACTTAACTACAAAATAGGTTTCCAAACTATATGTTTTTTTTACTTTAGGTCCCTAAATATTTTTTTATCAAAATAGGTCACTACGTTTACTACGTGACCATTTCTAGGTAACAACCGTTAAAAACAGAAGAAAAAAAATTTAAAACAAGTGCCCAAACTATACCACTATTTTGGTTTAAGTGTCTAATTTTTTTTTTCAAAAAATTAGTGCACAAATTATGTCGTTTTTTTATCTAGGTACCTAAAGTTAAAAAAAAACATGTACAGTTTAGTCACTTATTTTGTAATTAAAACTTAAAGAAATAATAAATTAATTGTTTAAAATATACTTTCGTTATATAAAAATTTATTTTTTGATTTTTGTTCAGAGAACTAAGAATTTCTGAAATGACCATGATAGTTATACTTTTGTGTTTACTATGTATCCTCTTAAATTTTAATAAAATGAACAATTTCTGTAACACCCCAAGATTCTATGGTAAAAAAAAAAATTAGTGACGGCAGAATTGCCTGATTTTAAGCATGGGAGTCAGTTTTAAATTTAAAAAAAAAAAACAGTTCAGTGGTCTTGGGCCCGGTTAGCCCATTATCCTTTAACCTTTGGTATATATATAAAAAAAGAGTAAAAGGTGAAATTTTAAAGCCATAGGATGTCGAACCTGTGTACCTTAGCCATTGCGGCTAAGTGCTGCTTATTTTGCTTTTGCTATCTTGTAATTAACTAGTCTTTCATTGATGTAGTTCTCTTATTATGTTTTGTCTTTTGCCTTCGGTTTGACTCATTCAGCATTTTTTATTCAATCAAAGAAGAAAGTTTGTCTCTGAATAGAGTTCTCGCAGAAGTGTCCCCTACTGTTATGTTTATGCTTTATTTGATCTTGCTCGTGTCTTGATTGTTTCCCTGCGTAGGTGCCTCTTCCCTTGCAGTTTGGGGCTTGTTGGGTGCCTATTTTAGCTTTGTTTATTGGTTTTGTCTTGATTGTTTAAATTTCGATTATTCGTTGAATGAAGTTTTTTTTTTAAAAAAAAAGTCATTTCTCAATATAAGATGTATCGGTATATTATTAAAGGGTAAATTACACAGATCTTCACTTAATTATTTTTTTACTTTTATTTTGCTCACCCAACTTTAAAAAAATTAATTTAACAATTGAGCTTTCAAATGGTTCTTGTTTTAGTCGCTCTGAATTATTTTATTATTATTTTAAATGATATGACATTTATTATTATTATTATTAAATATAAAAATAATTTAAAATAATATTTTATTATTGTTAAATACAAAAATATTTAAAATAAAAAATTATTAATTTTTATTATATCCAAACATTAATTACAACCTCACCCACCTGACCATACCCTCACCGCCCAGCAACTGGAGTTTTTCTAACTTCACCTGGCTCATAAAATATAATAAATAGAAGTAAAAATGGTGAGAGAATCTTGTTCATTGGGTTGCAACTACAACAAGACCCGATTCAATTTCCATGGTTGCATAAATGACGTGGAAACCATGAGAAGTGATGCATCGAGGTCGTCGGTTTTGCCTACGAGTAGGAATATTAAGGATGCACTTAAAGAAATGGTGACAAGTGCTAAAGCATGCCAAGAAAAGTTGTCAAGCGAGGGAGGGGTGGGTGAGGTTGTAATTTGGGATTTAAAATTTAAGTGGTTTGGGTATAAAATAGAATTGATTATTTTATTTTAAATATTTTGTATTTAATAACAAAATAATTTTTTATTTTAAATTATTTTTATACTTAATAATAATAATAATAAAAGCCATGTCGTATAAAATAATAATAAAATAATTCATAATGATTAAAATATAAATAATCTAAAAATTCAATTATAAAAACTTGAAATAACATAGAAAAATAAAAGGAAATATCATGATAGAAAACAACTTTGGTTTCTCGGTAATATAAGATGTCAGTTTATACACTATCTACGCATAGATTTTTTGGGAAAACTTCAGAAAACTAAAATAATGAATGAACACACAGTACTCCCCCGGTTTTCTAATGGTGTCAGTTTTCACAGAAGTTCGACTATCGCGTAATCACCATGTACTTTTACTTCCTAGACCAAGGTGAAGGTGAATGTCAAAGTTCAAACAATCATCATCATTTGGTTTAAAAACCAAAACAGCGGCTGAATCAATTCCATGATCCTCGTTTAAGAAAGTGCTATCCAATGTTAATACCCTGCGCCAGCAGCCTAGGATGAAGACAGTACCTCCACTTGTTGCGGAAGGTAGGATAAAGAAGCATCAAGAACTTCGTATCTCGTGAAATCCAATAGTATAAAAGAAGGTCCATCTCGAGTATCATAGAAAAAAACAGAAAGCTTTTTAAATTGGGCAAAAGAAGCTGAATGAATGGAGGATGACATTTTTTTTATCAACTAATGTGAAGCGATATACGATTTTGCTGAGAGATGTTGACATCTTTCCCGGCAACCGACAGTGGTCTTTCTGCAAAAGAAAATTACGCGAGCGGAAGATAGGCACTGTTTTATTGTTAAGCGTGCAAATGCGCCTAACCCAATCGATCAAAGGTTTAGCTCTCTGTTTAAGAATGATTTGCGGGTAAAATCTCAATGAATGATTGTCTTACAGTATTGTTAAGGATTATGAAAATGAACATAGCCGCAATTTATTTAGGTTTAATTGACAAAAAATATTTAAAGTATATTTTTTACAAACGTGTTTAAAAAAACTCAAAGTATTTTTATATTTTTTAGGGGTGACAATCGGGTTGAGAACTAAAAATCGTAGGGATTTAAATCGATTGAACGGAAAATAACAAAAATATTTATCTATGAGGACAAGTTTGAGAGAAGTTCTATCCTCGTAGCTCAAATAGAGATGAGGACAGAATTGTTATATCTGAACTATGGTAATCATCAAATTGTACATGAATAAATGAGATCCCTGAAAATATCTGCAGAGATCTCAAAAAAATATATTTATTATTTTACTTAGTACGAAGAGACTGTCATTTTTATTTTATTTAAATTGAGGCGTTATATTTTATTAATTTAGGTCACATGAATCATGTTTGGTTGATCAACATACAAGTTTAATATCTTTCAAAGTTCAAACAGAAAAATAAATTCACAAATTCAGTTTGTTTAGAGCAGTTTAAGAATCAAAAATGTATTATTTGAAAGGTTATTGTTTATAGCTTATTTCAATGAAATTAATATATAAAATATTGATATATAAAGCATTATAGATTTGAGTCTCAAATTAATTCATATAAGCATAAAAAAATATAATCATAGTTCTTTTTTTATAGGAAATTAGGCTAGTACATCACTATTCACCTAGAGCATAATGTCACAGGGCTAGAGTCTGACTAGTTGATCTGTGCGGCCTTAGTCGACGCTCTTAAATTGAAGACTAAGTATGTAATGAAAGATATAAATTTTTAACCGATAAAAGGTCAGAAAATAAGACAGCATATTTCTTAAAATTTTGCACTGTGCCGTGAGTTTGAGAATCTTTTTAAATTTTTGTATAATAAATTTGATTTATTAATTTATATGTTTAAAAAGCTTATTGAATCTAGTTTAATTTAAAATTTACGGAATGAATTTTTCATGTCTATAAAGATTTATAAAATGTTTTGTTCAAGGACAGTGCAGGCTGCCAGTTTAAATTTCGATAATGAATTTTTTTAATTTAGCTTAGTGACATCACAGACTCGTGTTCAAATAACGAATATGAGAAGGGTGTTACACTTATGAGAAAAATGAGAAAATGACTAAGGAAAACAAGAAAAAAAGAGGTGAAGAGAAATATAACTCTTTACTCAAAAAATGAAAGAATGAAAGATGAATTACAATGGTGAGAGTGGACCTCTATTTATAGGCTCACCTCCTAGAATCTAACGGTCTATGATGGATGGATCCAATGGCTAAGGATCAATCCATGATTCTTGTTTTCTAATTATAGAAACAAGATCACTCATATTACAAAGTTGCCAAAAGTAAAAAGGCAAAGATGCCTCAATAATATCCTACTTGGCTGGCAAAAGATACTTTCCCCAAAAGATGATCTTTTTCTATGTGTGTTGGTCAAAAGATGATATTTCTCAATGGGTCTTAGGCGAATTGAGCATGGATTGGCCTGGTTTGTTTGGCCGAAACCCTCTTGGCAGCATGCTTGGTGGTGATTTGGGCCCTAGGGTCGTGGGCAGCTCGAAGGGTGCTCGTCTGGCCCTCAGGTGTGCACAAATGGTGCTGACTTGGGCTCCATAGTCTGGACAGCATGGAGGGTGATTGTTTGGTCCCATTTGGATGCGATGAGAGCACTCCCTCGGGTCTGTTTCTCATAGGCAACACATTGGATGCTTGTCTCGGTCCCATGGTGTGCAACGTTGGTGCGGACTCGAGTCCCTCGGTCGAGTAAAGCACGTGGTATGCTTGGACAACCTCTTTGGCGGGAGGGCATCTCAGTCATAGGCTGGCGGCCCGTGACATTAATCACTAATAGACTTTAAAAGACAAACGAAAACCCAACTTAATAATACAACCTTAGATTAATAAAGATTATGGACCTAATCCACCTAAACATCGTATCCCTTCTTTGGCTAGTGCGTCTGCTTCTACATTACATACCTTTGGAACGTGGCGTAGGATGACTGGCTTGGCACAAACTAATTCCGCAATGTTGCGAACCAAGGATAGAAAGCAAGATGGACGTCTATCGGGT
Organism: Hibiscus mutabilis; assembly: GCA_019671005.1. Lineage (NCBI taxonomy): Eukaryota > Viridiplantae > Streptophyta > Magnoliopsida > Malvales > Malvaceae > Hibiscus > Hibiscus mutabilis. Next base: position 4,932,506 of record CM033756.1, read on the forward strand.
TTATACACCCATTCAACTGTCGTTTTACTATCACACTCCGCAATAAGCCTCAACTTGAAATTTCTATCGGGTGAAAGTAGTACTCCAAACCATATTGTAACGCCAATAATTATGTCAGAATTGGAGGCCCCTGGCCGATAGATTTAGAAAAGATTGTTACTTTTCCTCCCTCGCAATCCCTAAAAATCCCTCCAATCCCACCATTCGAGCAATTCTTTAGCATAGCCCCATCGACATTTAATTTTATAAAACCAGTAGGTGGGGCCTTCCAAGAGTGAGCAACCAAAGACTTTAAGCCGAAAAATCTTTTGTCTGCAATAGATGAATCAGCAGTTAACTCCTCTATGGAGATATAAGTGGGGATTTTTTTTCCTTAAACCATGATGCTAAACAATATCTCACCACAAAGAATAATTCAAGACATCCAACCTTGAATTTTCAAAAATTACATCATTTCTACAAGTTCACACAGACCACAATACCACAAAGGAAATTAGATGCCAAATTGAGCCATAAGAGATATTTAGCCGTACCTCGTGCCAAACTTGAAGGAATACATTTGGAGTCGAAGGAAAAAATAAAGAGAAACCCCAATAGGCAATAAACTTCATCCATATTATCCAGGTGATCGCACAAGAGAACAACAAATGAGACATTGTTTTCGAATGATTACCATGTAGAGGACATCGAATTCCGAAATTGACGATACATCTCACTTCATCAATTTCACTCTAACAGAAATTCGCTGATAGAGAATTAACCAAGTAAAAACTTCGGCTTTTGGAGGAGCCAATCCGAGCCACACTACTCTCCTCCACACCTCATTCTCATCGGCATCTTGGAAAAAGATTTTACAAAAATTTTACAGAGAACATCCCATCTCCTGCTCCTGACCAGCAGACCCAGTCTGTGTTAAGGTTGCTTGGACGAAATTCCTGAAGCATTTGCATTAGTGTATCCCATTGTTCATGTTCCAAATCAAATAAATGTCTCTTTAACTTTATCTCCCAGGATCATCTCGAGTCATGTTTTGTCTCAAAATCAACAATAACCCCCGATTTATTACAAGATAAAGCATAAATACGGGAAAATTTTAATTTTAAAGGGATATCACACAACCACTCATCGTTCCAGAATAGAATCAATTTTCCATCTCCCACTTACTCGATACATTTGTTTCTCAAACACAGACCAGCTTTATAATCTTTGTAGAAAGTATTAATTACCCCCTTCCATAACCATGAAAATCTGTATTGCTGGAAGAAGATGATATAATCATAATTCCTAAAAGAATAAATTGTATCTATTAGAGTTATACTGTCTACTATCATTTCTTTATGCTCAAACCTCGAAATTTTACTTTCATCTCAAATTAATTTAGGTTGAATAGAAATCTTATATCCTTTTTGGCGCCCCTATTTATGTCCTCACACTAAAAAAAATAATTTTAGGGTTAAAGTTTAGAGTTAGAGTTTAAGGAATTGGAATAGTGTGTTTTTTAGGGTTTATAATTTAATTTTTTAGTGTTGAAGCATAGAAAGAGCACCGAAAAATAAAAAAAAAATCCCCTGACTCTAAGTACGCCCCTTTCTATGTCCCAACACTATAAAACACTAAAAAAAATAAATTTTAAATCTTAACCCAAAATATTACCCCTAAAAATGCACCCTACCCCCAATTTAATAAAAAAATCATACTTACCTCGCCTCGTTGCTACCCAATTTTTTTACCAAATCAGATATTTTAATATAAAAAATTCAGCAGCTAAACATTATTTGAGAGGTGGTACTAATTTTGAAATAGAACATAACTTTTGTTATTTTTAAAGAAAATCTCAAAAATTTTATAACATTTATAAAACAATTCTCAAATTCCTAAAATCTCAAAACCTTAAATTTCCGTCCTTGGTACAGATCATCTTCATGTGCCTACCCTTTCAATCGTCAGACCTAACTAATCGTTTCATCTAATCTAATGTCATCAAAAAATACCGATAGACATACCAACCGAGCGTTAAACGTTTGGAACTTTTCACATTATACATCATTGTTATTAAATATTTCATTTGTCCCACGAAATTTGTTCAGTATTAATTTTTAAAAAGATAATTTTTTAACTTTGACCGTAATTATTTTAAATATTTGAATTAATTAAATTTTATAAAATATATATTTTTAGACTATTTAATTTAAAGTTTTTAAGTCATATTTTTACCAATAATAAATTTAAAACAATAAATAGTTAAAGTTAAAAAATTGACCAAAAAAGTTAATACTGAATATATTCAGTGAGACGGAAGTAGTATAAAAAAATATAAGACCCAAACTAAATAAGAATTTCAATTAAATAAAAGTAATAATTACAAACATGTTATCTTATCGAATCAAGACTTCTTAACCTTTTCAAACTTTTCAATATTATCGTTAAATTATTTAGACGCTAAATTGTAAATTAAATATAAAAAATAAATAAATAAACAATATTATATATATATATATATATATATATGACTCAAACTAAATTAGATAAAATCTGCTACAAAAGTCTAACAATAACTTCTAAACTAATATGTGTAGGTAAAATCATAATCTAACCCTAGCTCTCTAAGTCTGAAAAGTCTAAAATAAGGTGGGCCTACGATGAGGATAAAATAAGGCGCTACATAAATTCTTATTATTATTGTAAGAATTTGTGTAAGACTGTATAAGAATTTGTGTAACTACATAAAATATTATCAACTTGGTAATAATTTGTGTAATTACATGAATTCTTATAAACTTGGTAAGTATTTGTATAGATTTTACCTTAAGTAAAAATTTGTGTAAGTACACAAATTCTTATATTATAACTTAAATTATTACCATTTAAATAAAAATTTGTGTAACTACATAAATTCTTATTAATTTAGTAAGAATTTATAAAAATTCGTCTTATTTTAACCTCACCGTAAGCCTGCCTCACCCTAAAACTACTAGCGAATCAATGGTCAATGCTGAAGCTGTCGCCGTAAAAGGTGAGGAGGGAATCGTCGATAGGATGAGCGATTTGCCCGATGAGCTTCTCGGCCGCATTTTGTCTTTTCTTGCATCTCATCAGTCGATAAGACCAAGCTCCCTATTCTGGATTTTTGGGACAATTATTATCCAAAAGATTGCTTCGAAAAAGTCATGGAAAATGCCTTAAAGCTCCATGAGAACTTGGCAAACATCCGGAAATTTCATCTATGGTGTATCGGTCTTGAATATAAGAAATCTCTGATTTCTAAGTGGATCGATACTTATACAACAGCAAGTTTTTCTACTCTTCAAGGATTTAATATTCATCTAGCCCAGAAGTATCGTGTTAATTTAACACCTACAATCTTCTCGTGTCACAAACTTGAAAGGATAAGATTGTCGGGTGGAATTATCATCGACCAATTCCCAGAGATGTAGTGTGGGTAGGCTGCTGCCTCTCCCAAAATTTTTAGGATAATAGCATTTTAGGTCCTTTATAGTTTAAATAATATTTAAATAAGTCCTTTGTTCCTCCTAATTTTTAAATTTAAAGGCTCAATAGACTCTTGCTCCTCTTAATATTTAATCCTAACTTCGTCCATGTTAATTCCCTATCAATAGACTCTTGCCCCTCTTAATATTTAATCCTTTGTTCTTTCCATGTCTTAAGACCCTCCGATTTAAATCGATTTCCATAGTAGGTGGTAACAAGTTGAACAAGCTTCTCTTTGGCTGCTCTCGGATTGAAATTTTTTGATATTGAAAATTGCCTTATCCTGTCTGACATATCCAGACACAAGTTTACTTTGAAGAAACTATACATAAAATACCAGCTTAAACCTAGTAGGATACATGAAGATGGTGATTCGAATCGTGTATTATCCTTAGCTTCTGCAAGCATTGTCGATGTTACTTCTCCTTATGACAATTCTCAACTCACCTTTGATCTTTTGAAGTCAATCTCTGGTATAGTAAAGCAGCTAGAGATATGCATGTACAAGGTAAGTCTCTTTCTCTAATATTTGGTGTGTGTGTGTTTTTTTTAATTGCATCTTGTGGTGAAAGCTAATATTAATTATTTTTATGACTCTCAAGTTTTGTCTCTCTTACAACGGCATTCACCTAATTTGAGTTCTCTGGTTCTCGAAAAGGTATGTTTATAAATATATTTGATTTGGTTCTCTACATATAATTATGAGAAAAAATTTGATACACAGTCAGTGTAAACATTTGCTTTTCAAATTTAAGGGTTAAAGGGTTTAGTTTAGGGTTAAAAGTTTAGGTGTTTAAGTTGTAGGGCTTAGGGTTAGAAATTTAGAATTTGTGTTTTATAAGGTAAAAATACAAACCTGTGTATCAAAGTTTTACCTTATAATTATACCCTTTCTATATAATTATCTGATTTTACTAACCAGGTGAATTTTCATATCATGGTGATAACTTACAGCCGATACTGAGGGATGTGTTAGTATTACCAAGTGTTTTTTTACTACAAGCTTCACACAGTTAAAATCGATGGACCAGAAGAGATGGAAATTGTGAAATACTTCTTGAAGAATGCCATTGGATTTGAAGAAATTGATTATAGGAATGAACCAAGGGCTTCTTCTCAATGTAAAATTCAATTTTATGTATTTAAGTGACCTTTTGATTTTAATCCCACATAGTTTTTTATATTTTATCTATGCCACTGTCTTTATACACATAAAAAGATTGAACTTAATTTATGAGAAAAGCAACAAAGTAAAAGGTTTGGGAAAATGATCTTAGAATTGTACCAACCATATGGTTATCCTCGTTACTCAGCAAAGAAGTGTCATGAATTATTGATATAAAGGAACCATGAAGGTATAATCAGGAATGGACCTAGAGGGGACGGTCGTTTCTCCTAAAAATTAAATTAGTTTGGTAGGTGGTCCTAAACAAAGGGATTTGCTCCATATAATTAAATTTATATAAATTAAACAAATCGGGTCATTCCTACGCTTTATAAAAAAAATTTAAAAAAAAATATTTCATTCTAATTTATCAAAAATTTCAATTATCATATTTTATAAAAATTAAAAAGTCACTCTAATTTTTTAACACCGTTAAACCTTACCATTAAGTCTTTGACCTGAAAATCATTGTTCAATAATTTACATGTACAAAATTAATGAAAATTATTCATTACAACAAATCAGTAAAAACCAATAGTTTATGCTTGTGTGTTTATTAACAGTTGGAGTGTCTTTTTAATCTTTGTGAAGTAGATATCGAAATATTAACATATTTAAATAGAGAGATTAACTTCTCAACTTATGTAAAATAGAGAGATGATTCATAATTGAAAAAAATATTTTTAATCAAATATTATATTTAAATTTGATGGGTCAGAAAAGTTTAAATTACTATTTGTTGATGTATTTCTTAACTTTTTCGAAAGAAGTTTGTGAAATATTATAGCGACGTTTTTTGAAAAATTAATTCAAATGACTTTGAGGTATCTTACTTTTTAAAAAAACATTTATTTGAAGGGGATTTTATTTTAAAAATAGCATTTTGGAAATAAAAGATTTGGAGTCGTCACCAGTTACTTAAATTAGGTAGACCGAACACCAAAAATAAAACTAGAGATTTTGGGTTCGGGAGTCGGTTATGAGTGGGGAAGGTTTCGCACGCCCACTACGCCCGGAAATTGGTACCAAATTAGTTACCGCTTTGTTAATATTAGATTTTGCAAGTTAAAGTGACAATTAAACCAAAATTCGGTTATACATGCGAGTAAATTTTAAGGGCTCCGTTATTCGAGAATAAACGAAAGACCGCCACCACTACGACTGGTACTAACCATGTTTACTTTCGAATAAAAGGACACCGCATTAACAATTTATATTCCGAATGCAACTTAATGACATGGCATAAGCAAAGAAATGAAGACATAAAACAATCGAATAAAAAGAACCACATGTCAAAAATATATATATAAAACATACGATATACACATGTACAAACATATACAAAGACTAAGGCAGTAGCAATATATACAAGTATTTCAAACTATAAATTGTACAATATATATATAAAGCATATAATAAGATATATGTATAAACCATATATTATATAATGTACAAAAACATATATTTAGATATAAATAGGTTTAGGTTTCGGCATAACCATATGTATATATATTAAAGCCATATAACATACCAAAACGCATATAATATTCATACATATAACTATATTATATACATATAATAAGATACTATACATATATATGTATAAATATGCATTTATATACATAAAAAACATAGTTTAGCTTCGGCAGTAGCCATATATATATATATATATATATATATATATATTATATAAACCGCGTATCATATGCAATATAAAAATGGGTATATAATATATTAACCAAACCATAGGTTATATACTATATCATATATATATATATATACTAACCATATGTTATATTATGTAATATATGCATACCAAACCACATTATACACATAGATCCACAACATAATAAAGCAAGAACATTAATGAACATAAACAATAATTAATAGGATTGAAAAATAAAAGAACATGACAGAAATATAAAATGCATGAAGAAAAGGGTGAAACGGAAAAGATTTTAAAAATTCAGGGATTACAGTTGTGGTTTAAAAAGGTAGAAGGACCGCGAGAATAATTTTAAAAATGTGAAGGGATTTAAAATGTAAATATCCCATTTGCCGTTTTAAAACAGGTATACAATTTAATTTTTTGTTGAAAATAGAAAAAAAAACCCTAAAAAATTTGATGACTCTCCTTTTTCTCTCAACCTCCGATGAACACCGACGTAGTGTTCATCCTCGCCGCCGCAAATCAAGGCACAAACCCGAAAACCGACGAACCCAAAAGTGAACCAAAACGACTCCCCTTCTCACTCTAAACACAGGTCTAGCCTCAAATCTTTTGAAAAAACGATAAAAGCCACTTCTTTTTATGAAAATAGAGTCATGGATCCTTTTTTTGCTCGATCTGGGAACCATGCTTCACCTTCATCCTTTGTCGGTTCCCCACGAAGGTCCAAGAACCGTGGAATTGTCACTGAGAGAAAGAAGAATGAACGATTGGCAGCCTCTCATATCGAAGGTAAAACTCTAAACCCCTAGCCATTCTTTCAGTTTTCTATTAATGCATGCAATGAAACGAAGGAAATATACCTCAAATGTTGTGTTTCTTTTGTATTGCTTTTCTTTTGTATTGCTTGTTCTCAAAAATTCCCGTTAGGGTTACAAAAATATTTACTTTCGGTTTATATATCCTCAAAATTACAATGGTTTGTATGTAAATAAAAATAAAGGAAAATATGTGATTGGATTGAAAATTCTTGTCTTGACTCACATGCCTCTGATATTGTTGGTTTTGCCTCTGATATCTTTCTAATTTTCGTGGTTGCACCATCTGACATTGTTGTTTATTATTTGCTTGTGTGACTTGGCCGCCGGAGAATGAGAGGGTACCAGAAAGGACACTAGAGGGTCACATGGGATATGAAGAGTTGGGCGTAAACTCCACGCGTGCATGGGATAGTCGAGGAGCCGCGCGTGCCGAAGTCGAAGAGACGTCCCCACTAAGGTCTGGACCGTTAGATCTAATTTAGATCTGACGGCTGTGGTGAGGCGGCTGCACAAGAACAAAAGAGGATAATTAGAATTTTAGGTTTAATTATCATGGGCTTTATTGGGCCCTGTTGTAATACATAATATGTAGTATTTTTGGGTTTTATGTAAATGGCTTAAATTATATTGGGATTTTATTTATAGGTTTATAATAGTAATTTTTTACTTTAATTTTAATACATGATAGCAATAATAATAATAATAATATATACTAATAAATAATAATAAGACAGTGATATATAAAATGAAAAACTAAATAAATAAAATTAAAAAACGTATTATAAACCTAGATAAAATTAGTGTCTACAAATATGGTTCGAACAATCAATCAATCTTCAAACAATCGCTTGATATTATATTTATGCTACCAACGGGGTTGGACCAAGCGGTAAGCAGCTTGATAACGCTTAAGAATGTCTCGAGTTCGAGACCTTGTATATGCAGAAAATCTCCATTGGGAGACTCACCTACCAAAGTTAGGCATGCGATGCGAGTCGGTCCAGATTTATGGTTTGAACAATCAATCAATCTTCAACAATCACTTGATATTATATTTATGCTACCAACGAGGTTGGTCGAAGCGATAAGCAGCCTGATATCGCTTAAGAATGCCTCGAGTTCGAGACCCTATATATGCAGAAAATCTCTGTTGGGAGACTCGCCCACCAAAATTAGGCATGCGATGCGGGTCGGTTCAAAGATAATTACGAGAGAGATTTTTAATGAAGCATCATATATCTTAAAAAAAAATACACCAAATGTGAATGCATGGTAAAGAAAATGGTATGCCTTTAAAATTTTCCTTATTTGGCAATGAAAAGAAATTGAAATGTTGAAATTGGAATTTCCCTTATTCTAACGCATCTTTATTTGTCTTACTTTGATTCCACTCTTTCTATGTACATTTAAAATTTGATCTCTCAAATTTAAATTTTAAGGATTTAGTCCCTCAATTATTTTATTTGATTTTGAAATTAATTCAAAAACACCGCTGAAAAAACTTTCGTTAAACTAGATTAGTTGACATTTAAAAAGAAATTTACACACATGGCTATTATTACACTCAATGAAAGCTAAATAAACAAATAAAATGTTAGATCTAAGGCTGTAAGACTGCCTTCGTTGTTTTAAAGAATCGGTTGACCTTCAATTTTCAAATAATAAAGTAATGGGATTAAATTTCTAAAATTAAAATTTGAAGGTTAAATTTTGAACACGTAAAAGTATAGGGTTTGGGACTATCATAAAGCCATAATTTATTCCATTATTATTATATTATTAGGGTAAACTACAATGGCAACCACTTAACTTTTAGGATGTTTTCATTACAACCACCGAAGTCGAAAAACTTTCATTACAATTATTAAACTTTTAATTTATTTTCATTACGGTCACTATTGTCACTAACGTCAAAAAATATTGATGTGATATATTAAAGTCATTTTCCTAAAAAAAACCTTAAATTTTTAAATTTATAATCACCATCAAGGCTAAAATTTCGATAAACAAAGCGAAAGTCAGTTAATCCCAATGGTAGAAATGATTTATTTTGCTACAAGATTAACATAGTTTGATTTCAAGTTAATCTGACGGCTAAAAATGGCATGTCGGAACTAAAAATTAAAACATTTGATATGTCATTGTTAACCGTCGAGATAAGCTTGAGACCAAACTATGTTAATTTACTGGCCAAATAGATCATTGATCATTCTCATCATTGAGATTAATCAATGACCGTTCCATTTAAAAAAAATTGACATTGGTGATGACAGTAAATTAAAAGAAAATAAGATTTTTAATAAGAAAACTTTAGGATGTCATATCAGCATTTATTAAAGGCAATTAATACCGTCAATCTTAGTGAAAGCGAATTAAAAGTTTAGTGATTATAATGATTTTTTTTTACTTTGGTGACTGTAATGAAAGTGTTCAAATCGTACAATGACTGGTAGTATAGTTTACCATTATAATTATTTGCTTCCATTCCCCAAACATAACATGAAATTAGGTAAAAGATCAAATGACGTCATATTATGAGTCAAGAAAACAAAAAAACCGCTAACTTGGTCTGATCCTAACCAGCATCTTTTCTGTCTGGTCACACATACATTAAATTTTTATAAACCCCACATTTCTGGATAATTTCAGTTGAAGCCCCTACTTTCTCATCTAATTCCCAAAATTCCATATTCCAATCCCTACACACTACGTGCCAAACTCCCCAAAGGTGAAAATGACATTTCACATCAAGAAAAAAAAAAAGCTTGTTCCCCGCCACAGAGATAATAAGCCAAACGCAGCGTTAAATCGAGAAAATAGGTCCTCCAATTGTGTTTCGCCACCTCATCATAGTGACTTCACCAACGATGTCTTTCATTTCCACGACATCACGTACTCCACCTCATCCGCAAAAACACGCTTGTCGGTATTACGTGGCGAAGTCCTGAAATGTTAAGCGGGAACAGAGGGTTTACATTCAGCTGCTACGGCGTACTATGGTATCATCCAATTCCTTGTCTAATGATTCAGTGCCACGTAAAGTATTTGCTACGTGTCGAAACATAATTGGTTAGGATACTTAGGAGAAAACGGCCTCAGGCCATACGAAGAGAACGCTTGATCCATTTTCCCCACCTTTTTTCCGCAGACGATGCGTGGGGCCGAAGATGCCTGTCTGCCACGTAATCAGATACCTCGGTAATAAATAGAGATGATCATTTACGGTCCATCTGCATCCGACCGTAAAATCTAACACCTCCGACCTGTACCCAACTTAAACTTTTGGAGTAAAACTCAAACCTGACCCAACTTAATATAAATAAAAAAAATATTTATTTATTTTTATTTAATAAAATAAGGAATTAATTAGAAAAGTACAAGTAGAGAACACATAGCAAAATTGGTGGAATATTATATCTCAAAAAAATATTTTAAAATCTACCGTATATTCGAAATTATTTCAAGAAATATTGTATTTTTAACAGTGAGGTCGGATTGCTTTCTAACCGACCTCGTACAATTAAAAAATATAAAAAAACTTGAAGACCCCTTGCTTTCTATCCGACCTCATGGTAAAAAAAATTCTTGAGGTCCCCTTGCTTTCTATCCGACCTCATGGTCGAAATATAAAAAAAAATTGATGAGGGCGGTGGAATTACCATCCGACCTCATGTTGAAATATTAAAAATGAATTGATGAGGGCGGTGGGATTATTATCCGACCTCATGTCAAACTATGCGTGGCACGGCGTGGCAGCAGGGCATGGCAGCAAAGGTCACGGGTCTGTGGGCAAGGCGTGGCAGCAGAGGTCACGGGTCTGCATGTGCAGGCTGGATGGGAAAATGCATGCAATGGGTTTCACGGGTCTGCCAGGTTCATGCATGCAATTTTCAGACCTATAATCAGATATATAGCCACGGGTAATTGTATCTGAAATCTAAAAAGCATATTTAAATTTTTGGGGAATGGTGTGGTGGGTTGAGTGATTGAGGTTTGAATTTTTAGTTGTTAAATGGCAGTTGAAAGTGTTGAGAATTTTAGAAGAAAATTTGTGAAGAAACTGGGTGAAGAAGTAAAAGAAATAAGAAGAGTTAGAGAAAATATTGTAAGTTTTTAAGTTTATATATTTTGCTTTTAAATTTAGTACGAACATTTGTAGTTATTTTGAAGAAATTTGAAGAAGAAAAAGAAAGAAGATTTGAAGAAATTTTTTTTTGAATATTTTTGTGTCAAATTGTAAACTAGTAATTGGTTTCTTTTTTTCATCATGAAAATTTTATATTTATTAGTATTTTAAAGTCGTAGTTACGATTAAATTTGGTGGTATTTGTTTGTACTAATATTTTCTTATTTGTCCTGTATGTAGCTTTGTTAGAAGGATGGCTGACTCAAATCCTATGTTGAGATTAGAAAATCGACACGTCTCTAGTGTTGCGGTTGATGATATGGTAAATTTTTTTAAAAAGTTAATTTGAGATTAATATTATTTTATTATTATTAAGAATTTTTTTAATTTAATGCAGGCAACCGAGAAAACCTTCAAACATCATCTGAGCATGGGGAGTAATGAACCACACCCCCGATATGACTGAATAGTTTCAATAAGCGAGATTTTATCATGCCATATATATTCGTGGCTACAAGCTGATTCCCGGTTTAATTACCGCACTAATTGAGCGCTGGAGACCAGAGACTTATACGTTTCACATGCCCTATGGAGAATCTACCATTACACTTGAAGACGTGGTGATGCTAATCGGGGCCTCGGTAAACGAGAGTCCATTAGTTAAGGAGACAAAGAATTCAGCTGAAAGGCTTTGCCATGATTACCTCAATAAAGTTCCAACTGGAACCGATATTAGAGGATCTCGTATTAAATTGAGCTGGTTGCAGAGATAATTCAAGCTCGGGCGCAATAACACACCGCAAGAAATTAGTTGCGCGAGTCGAGCCTATATTTTACAGCTTATTGGGGGAATACTGATGCCTGATAAATCTGGCAACCTTGTTCACACATGGTATCTACCATATATTTCATCACCTTCAGAAGCTGGTAATTATAGCTGGAGATCAACAAAATTAGCGTTCTTGTATCGTGAATTGTCCAAGGCCGCTCTATTAGACAGTAATGGTGTAAAGGCAGAGGTTATTGGTGGATGTATGTTGCTATTACAAGCTTGGGCATGGGAACGACTTCCATTTTTTACACCGGTTACTCGAAGTTTGAGAAATTTTCCTCTTGTCAGTAGGTAATTTCTTTACTTTGATTTAGAAGTTTAAGTTTACAAGGTTTTAAAATTATTTTTTATCTACAAAATAATCAAACGACTGTTATTTGGGTGTATACAGATGGAATGCAAAAAAAGCTCACACAAGGTTAGCACACAACAATGTGATAGTGTTTAGAGCTTGTATTGAATTATCTTGCAAAAATGAGGTATCAGAATTAAGTTACTTCCACATGTTATATTTTTAATGTAATTAATTTATTTATAAAGTTAAATTTATTATTTTTTACAGTTTATTTGGAGGTCATACGCCGGCAAACGCGTAACCGTACCAGACGTATTGATGATTGATTCCTATATTTGGTGTGCGGTTACACCGATGATCTATTTTACTTTTGTGGAATACCAGTTCGGAGATAAAGTCCTTAGACAGTTTGGCTTCTACCAGCCCATTCCGAGAGATCCACTGAATCATAACAGCAATCATGATAACCTATACCTTGTGGACTTTCGCGGTAAAGGGCATCATATATAGGAAATAAAGCATCGGAAGTACGTTGAAATGTGGAACAACATACGTGAACGGTTGCCACCTCACTCTGGAATACAAACCGATGATTTGGAGTCGGATAATTCAGAGTACATGATATTTTATCAAAATAATGGAAAGCCGTACTTGACTACTGTGGACGAACGACAACAATGCCAAGTATTTCTAAATAAATTTGGTGGTCGTAGTCAATCATCTAAGAGTACTGTGGGGTGAAGTCAAGAGGATGAATCTCACAGCGAATCTGGTATACTGGATATGTATGCCGGTACTCCTTCAACCACGGGTGAGAATCCAGAAATGGCGGGGAGCTCGTTTGCCAAACCGGTGGATGACAACTTATATCATTCACAGCCACCCATTTATCATCAAGCAATGGGTGGGAGCTCGTTTGCGAATCCGGTAGATGACAGCTTTTATCATTCGCAACCACCCATTTATCATCATGCAATGGTCGGGAGCTTGGTTTCTAATCCAGTAGATGAAATATTTTATCATACATAACCACCCATTTATTATCCATCAATGGTTGGGAGTTCGAGTGTGGATGTTTCTGAAGCATACGTTACAGATTTTTATCATTCACAATCACCCATTTATTATTCATCAATGGGCGGGAGTTCGTGTGGGAATATTTCTAGAGCATATGTACCGGATTTTAATCATTCACAAACACCTATGTACTCGAGCTTTAGTGGAAACATAAACTATCAAGGGATCACAGATTTTATGGCGATTACGTCGATTCGCAGTCCCACGTTTTCACTACATAGTAGTGACTATGTGTTTACAACGCCACCTACTATGCCTCGGGTGATTGATAATGATGATAATGATGAAGAAGAAGAGGAAGAAGAAGAAAATGATGATGATGATGCATTCCGAAGACCGCAATGAGATCGGTGACCACCGTGTCGTTACGATTCGACCACATCCCTACATAGACAAAAATTGTATAGAAAATGACTTCATGTACTCTGAATTTTGTCCAAAAATATTTTGCAATAATTGAATTTAGTCCAAAAATATTTTGCAATAGTTGAATTTAGTCCAAAAATATTTTTAACTTTGTTATATCAAAATAAACATCTCAACAAATTGAGTATATAATTCATTACCAAAACAAACAGATCGAACATGCATTAACTACCACGAATAATTCATTACCAAAATAAACATCTCAACAAATGTTCATTCGAATACAAATATAAAAAAACTAGTTCTACCACGAATACTAAATGAAATCACCAAGGCATTTCCATGTAATTCGGTCAATTTAGACATTTGTTTTTGGAATGTCCTATACCTCTACATTTTGTACATCTCTTTGGTTCTCTTGCCTCCCTATAATGAAGATCCATACTGGTATGGATGCGAGTAGATGGAGGATGGCCTTTTGATTCTCTACGGAGTGCCGGATTTGGTAATCATTCGTTATGCTCTAGTGGTGGCCAATATTGTGAATTTGCGATCGGTGGGAACTCACATATGTAAATATTTATTATCTTGTGCAAGTTGAAGCATTCATCCTCAAAGCTGTACGAGTCAACCCCTTTAGACATACATACTGCGGTTGCATGCCTACATGGATATCGCCATGCCTGGAACTCACCACAGTCACACCATATTTGCCTAAAATTCACTCGAAATGTTTGGCGGTGCCCTCATTCATTGTTGCGCAAGGAATCAACGACATCAAAAATCTGTCTATTTAGGTCGAACCCGTGAACAACCATCGATCTTGCTTATTCCACGTTCTTTTGCATTTTTTGTCACAAGATCGGGAGACTAGACTTGTCCCATATTTATCATAGCTTGAATTTCTAACCATTTATCGGACCATACTTTAGCCAACCTATAGTACGTCTCTCACACCAAGCTAGCTATTGGGAGGTGACGTGTTCCTTTTAATACACCATTTATGCACTCTACAAGGTTGATTGTCATTTGCCCGTATCGTCGACCTTCATCATACGATTGAGTCCATATTTTCCTCTCTATATTGTTGGCCCACGCCTAAATATCTTGACCGTACTCCGTGTGTAAATTTGCCAACTTCCGCTCAAAACTTGGCTGTAGTAGTTCGTATCCTGTTCCGTAATTTATTGTTAGGCAAAAATGCAATAGCATTGACAAAATTCATAACACATAAACAATCGAGTCTGAAAAAATAAAAATTACTTACCTATGCCTAAAATCGAGCAGCGAAGATGTGGTTTATTTCCACATTTCAATTGCGTTATTGCCAATATGGCGTACACAATACGCGGGATACGCATGCGGAGGTGTTCATCGACTGTTTTCTCGATGAATTGTTGCTAAGATGCATGTTGCTCTATCTGAAATTGTAGCGATATCCCTCTCGCTAAAAAAACTTATTTTTATTTTGTTTTGTTTTGAAAATAATGTCTTCCGTGGGGTTTTGCAAAAATTGTATTTTATTTAAGAAAATGGAGTCGCCACCGGCCACTTAAGTAGGCCGAACACCATAAAACCAGAGATTTTAAAAATGTTGGGTTCGGGAGTCGGTTACGGATGCGGAAGGATTAGCACCCCCACATTGTCCAAAATTGGTACTTTAATAATTACCGCTTTATTAATATTAAAATTTTCGGATTAAAGTGACGATTAAATTAAGATTTGGTTATAATTGTGAGTAAATTTTAAAGGCCCCGTTATTCGAGAGCAAACGCCCAACCACTATCACTACGCCTGATACTGGCCCCGTTTATGCTCAGATAAAAGGGCACCACATTGACAATTTATATTCCATTATGCAACCTTAAAAAGCAAATAATTTAAATACAATAAAAACAAATATTAACATAATAAAATACTAATCTAACATAAATAAGATACTAATCTAAAACATACATACATAAATATTAATCCAACTCATAAACAAATCTAACATAAATAAAATGCTAACATTCATAAATATTAGTCTAACACATAAATTTAAAACATAAATATATACTAATCTAAAACATACATACATAAATATTAATCTAACTCATAAATAAAAACAAATATAACATAAATAAAAATAGTCATTTAAAACATTCATTTAAAACATAAATAAATACTAATCTAAAATATAAATAAACATACAAAATAAAAAAGAACACTATTTTAAATTAACTAATACTTCATTAAATTATAAAAAATTACATCACAAATAAAAAATGAAGAAAATATACCTAACTAGGAGCTCGAATGACGAACCCGACTGAACCCCACCGAGATCTACCACGACCTCTCCAAAAATTAACTAGATCGGATCCAAAATAGGACTCCGATCGAACCGGTTAGGATCGAGGGGGCTGCCCCCGATCCCGGGCTAGCCGAAAGCACTGCTCTCTTATGCGGCATTGCCCTTTAGCCGGCTCCCTTGTGCGTGAATTCAATTGCCCACCCCTCATTCCTTTATATAGGCAATTGGGGTGGGTGAAATGGGTTGACGTGGAGTGCCCAAAACCACACAATTCCCTTCTTCTTTTTTTGCTTTTTACTTTTACAATTTTTTACCTTTTTATATTTTATTATTATTATTATTATTATTTGAATTTTTATTAATTTTATATTAATAATATTACTATTAAAATAACACTAGTAACACTAAAACCCGGTCAAAAATGAGTAATTACAGTTGCCCCTCTTTGCTTGTTCTTGTGAAACGAGGACAAAGCAAAGATCAAAAGCACTCATTTTTAACCTACTTCCTTGTCTTTGGCTTCAGAATCACGTGTTATTCTGGAACTCTTCGCTCTTCCTTAGCTGAATCTTCAGGCTCGTAAGTTCTTCCTACATAGAACTTCTTCACCTTCTGATCTTGGAACTATAGGCCCTTCCTATATAGAACCCTTCATTCTGAAGTCTTGAGTTACGATACCTCCTATATAGAACTTTTCACTCTGAGACGGTAAAGCTTGGAGTCTTTCCTATATAGAACTATTCATCTTCAACGAGGCGGGTTTTTCATATATAAAACCTTCTGCGTCACAGAATTATTCTTTCGACTGGGAGTTCTTCCTATATAGAACCGTTAGTCTTCAAACCCTGGAGCCGCTTAGAACTCTTAGCTTCTGAAATCTCAGAGTTACAGGTTCTTCCTATATAGAACCTTTCACTCTAAGACAGTAAAGTTTGGAGCCCTACCTATATAGGACTCTTCGCCTCCAACGCAACGATTTTTTCCTATATAAAACCTTCTGTGTCATGGGTGAATTCCTTCGGCTGGGAGTTATTCCTATATAGAACTGCTAGTATTTACCCTAGAGCTGCAAGCTCTTCCTATATAAAACTTTCAGCTCACAAGCCTCTGAGAGCATGGATTCTTCCTATATAGAACCCTCGCTACGGGTACTTGAAAATATAGGCCCTTCCTATATAGAACCTCTATCTTTACATTTGGGATTCACGCCAAAATGACTATCAATTTGGCCTTACGCTACCTAGGCTGCCATCTTTATCCAAATTTAGGGATTCACGCTGAAAATGGCTACCGATCTTTCCGGATTCACGCTGAAAATGGCTACCGATCTTTCTCGGATTCACGCTACTAAGGTCAAAAATCTTTCTTCAATTTGGGGATTCACGCCGAAAATGGCTACCGATCTTCTAGGACTCACGCCATCGAGGTCACCAAATCTTTCTTCAATTTGGGGAATCACGCCAAAATGGCTACCGATCTTCCAAGACTCACGCTACTGATGCTGCCAAAACATTTCTTCAATTTTGGGGATTCATGCCGAAAATGGCTACCAAAATTTCTTCAAATTTGGGGCTTCACGCCAAAAATGGCTATCGAACTTTCTTCAATTTGGGGATTAACGCCAAAAATGGCTACCAAACTTTCTTCAAATTTGGGGATTCATGTCGAAAATAGCTACCGATCTTTCTTTAATTTGGGGACTCACGCCGAAAATGGTTTCCAAACTTTCTTCAAATTTGGGGACTCACGCTGAAAATGGCAGCTAAACTCTTTCTTCAAATTTGGGGACTCACGCCGAAAATGGCTGCCAAACTTTTTCTTCAAATTTGGGGACTCACGCCGAATATGGATGCCAAATTTTCTTCAAATTTGGGGACTCACGCGCCGAAAATGGTGACAAACTTTCTTCATTAATGAAATCCTCTTCTTAATATTCTTTGATAATTCTTAAAGTACCTATCCAAAACAAGCAAAAATTGACATGTCACTATCTATATGATGCATGCAATGTAATGCTTTCTTTCTCCTCTCTTTTTTTAATTTTATTTTCTTTTTTCTCTATTTTTTCTTCTCTTTTTAATCTCTTTTACTTTTCTTCTTCTTCTTCTTCTTTTTTATCATCATTTTTCTCTCGCTCTATTTTCTTTCTTTTTCTTATTTCTTCTCTTATTTCTTCTCTTTTTATGTTCTAAAGTCTTACGCCCTGAAGGTCGCTCCTTAGATTTCTTCATCTCTTTACTTCTTCACTGTATGCTCTTGAATCCTCATTTGATCAATCACTTTGAATCTAGATTAACATGCTTTCAAACATTTTGTGCGAAGGCTTTCTTGTCTTCGTGGTTATCACCCGCCTTCATAAATGATCTTCTGTTCTTATATTATTCTTATAAGAACCCTTGTCATCTTCTTCGCTTGGCGCTGCCCCATTCAACCACGGCTCCACCGCTTTGAATTTTCTAACCCATCGTATGAGCCTTGATCTATTTCTAGTCACTGTGGTGAGCCAAAATGCTTCCATCCCCGAGCTCATCCTTGATCTTCTTGTAGCATTTCAACGGAACTAACTCTCGGTCCCTATGTTTTAAATCTCATCATTATTCTTTTTTAAAGTAATGCAAAAGGCAATTTACTTGTGTATATTTCAAAAAAAATAATGATTGTTTGAAAATATAATGATTATTTTAAAAAATCACAACTTGAGGGGATACCAAACATTTTGAAAACATTGTTTGGAACAAATGGTAAACATCTTTTTTAAGGACCAAACATTTTAAAAAAAATAATGTTTGGAGAATGGTAGACAAAATTCAAAGTATATTGCCAAATTTTTAAAAACTAATGTTTGGGGGAAATGGTAAACATCAAAACTTTGGGAGAAAATGTCAAACCTTTTAAAACATGTTTGCCCCAAAAATATCAAACACCATAGCACATCTGCTTCAAATTGCCGTAGATCAACTCTAATAAAGCGCATATTTAAGAAGATCTTGACCATTGTGGAGATATATGTGTAGCGATATTTTTCTCGCTAAAAAAAATGTTTTTTATTTTTTGGGAAATATTTTATTCCGCGTGAGTTTTAGAAAACCCGCATTTTATTTAAAATTGAGTCGCCACCGCCACTTAGGTAGGCCGAACACCATAAAAACCGTAGATTTAAAATTGATGGGTTCGGGAGTCGATTACGGATGGGGAAGGATTAGCACCCCACACCGCCTAAAATTGGTACTTTAATAATTACCGCTTTATTAATATTAAAATTTTCGGATTAAAGTGACGATTAGATTAAAATTCGGTTATAAGTGCGAGTAAATTTTAAAGACCCGTTATTCGAGAGTAAACGCCAACCACTATCACTACGCTTTGATATTGGCCCCGTTTACGCTCGAATAAAAGGGTACCACATTGACAAAATATATGTTCGTTATGCAAACTTAAAAAACATGGCAAATATAAATAAATACATTGCGATAAAAATATAAATAAATACTAACATAATAAAATACTAATCTAACGTAAATACATAAATATCAATCGCATAAATAAACAAATCTAACACATAAAATATGATAATAATAACAATAATAATAATAATGATGATGATCATGATAATAATAATAATAATAATAATAATAAGTGATGTATGGCATGAACTAATTTAATACATATAAAACATTATGAATTAAACATTAAGGACTAAATGCATTAAAAATAAATTACATGGCTAAAAACATAAAAATAGGACTAAAATGGAACAAATTCAAAATGCATGAACAGAAAATTAACAACTTAAAAACTAAAGTACTAAAATTAAATTCAATATAGTGGCAACATGAAATTGAAAGAAAACCGAAATAAAAAGCCACAAAAAAAAAACATGAAGGGACGATTTTAAATGCGCATAAAAACTCCAAGGGACTAAACATATGATTACACCATGACTAGTAGTTAAATCGGGATGAAAGTTTGAGGACTTAAGGTGTAATTAGATCCTCGGGTTAAAACGAATGCGGAACAAGATGGGAGGACCGATATGGTAAATATACCGTGGACAAAAACGAAATAGGGGAAGTTCAAGGACCCGGTGTAATTTTCCCATTAAAAACACGCGGATCCTTCCTCGGGTTACCGGGTCACCGCTGGTTGAGGCACGCCAAACGGCGCTGCTTTTGCTTACCGGTTTGAAACAAATATTTGAGTATTGGTTTCATTCAAACAAATGATAAAAAAACCTAAAAAAAACTTCTAATTCTTTCATTCTCTCAACATGGAACCAAGGCGGCGCCGTTCATCCCCTTCATGATGCCGATCATCGACCAACTAGCCTCTCTACGCGGTGGAGCACAACGACAAAGGACGAGAGTAAGCTCTCTGATATCTCTCTCTTTTTTTCTTGCTATTCGAAATAAAAAATAAAACGAAATAAGTTCGAATTCAAAAGAAAAAACCTTGAATCTTCTTCTATTGCTTTCGAATTTGTTCTTACAAATTTTCCTTCAGATTTCTCCTTGTTTCTTTCTCTTTTTTTTTAAAAACCTTAATATTTTTTTTTTTGAACCGAACCCCCTTATTCTCTAATTTTTTTCTCTCTAAAAATCCCCCCTTTTCTCTAGATTTTCAGGGTTTATATCACCCCCTAAATTTACAAACTGACAACCCTCTTTTTTTGCTCCAGATCTCTTATGGCAGCCGGATTTTAGGGGATATGGGTATGGTGGTTGATTTGGCAGGGGTATGGGTGAAGGTATGGCTTGACAGATTTGGTTTAGGGTTGTTGAGTAGGAGTTTAATTAATTTTTAGGATGGTAAATTTAGGGATTTTAGGGATAATTTAAGGTTTCGGTTGATGGGGATTTGGAGGTCACCGGAGATGTGGCGGCGGAAGCAGTGGGGAGCGGCGGCAGCTGGGTCTATCTTTAGGGTTATAGTTTTTGGTTGCAAGCCGGGTCGGGTTAAAGTTTGGATCCGGTCGGTTTGGTTGAGTTGGTTAAAGTTTGGGTAAAACGGGTTATTATAGCTTGTTCCCTTTGCTCATTGTTGTGTAACAAAGAATAGAGCAAAGGTTAAAATAACCCGCTTTGTCCGTCCGGCCGAGCTTTTCTCTCTTGACGTATGTCTTCATTCTTCTGTAGATCTTCTTTGTCTTCAATACATGTCTTCTTTCTGACTTGACAGATCTACTTTGTCACTCTTGAGGAAGCAAAATCTTCAAAGCGGAGGTAGTCTATTGGGGAAGCAAAATGAGTACGGTTTGCTACATTATTGATGAATAAGCTAGTTCCTAAAGAAAATTTGACCCGCCGCAACACCGACGAAGAGACAGGGTCTCAAAACTTGATCCAAATTTTTTTCTTTTTTTCGAAGAGGCATTTTCGATGGACGGAAGTTCGATGTCCGAGTAAAATGACAACTCGCTACAACACCGACGAGGAGTCCGGTCGAAAGATAGATGTTGGACCCTACTATTCCATCAACGGAGAAGTAAGATCGAGAACGTTGGTAACATGGATTCAATCACCCCATCACGGAGGGTGGGATCGGATAATGGCAACCGGGGACCAGCTACACCATCACGAGAGCAGGATCGTGAGGACGATCGCAACTTGGACCTAGCCACCCATCACGGGGCCTAGATCGGGCGATACATTTTTTTGAATTTTCATTTTTCTTTTTTTTTCATTTTTCTTTCTTTTTTTTTTTTTTTTTTTTTTTTTTTTTTTTTTTTTTTTTTTTTTTTTTTTTTTTTTTTTTTTTTTTTTTTTTTTTTTTTTTTCTTTTTCTTTTTCTTTTCTTTTTTGATTTTCTTTTTTTTTTTTTTTTTTTTTTTTTTTTTTTTTTTTTTTATTAATAAAAAGGATTCAAAATCGCAAAGTTGGATTTATCAACGGAGAAGCGTAACATTAACTCGAACCCTACTACACCATCACGATAAGTAGGATAGCAAAGAATTTGACCTAGCCACCCATCACCGGATGATCGATCGGATAATGACTACCCGAACCGCCACACCATCACGAGAGAGCAGATCCGAGGGCGACGAGAGCTTAGACCGGTCACCCATCACGGGAGGATCGATTGATAATGACGACTGAACCGCCTACACCATCAGCGAGAGCAGATTCGAGGACGACCACCCATCACGGAGGTTGATTGAATCATGACGACCGAACCGCACACCATCACGGAGAACAGATCTCGAGGACGACGGAGCTTGGACCCACCACCCATCAGCGGAGGGTTAGATTGATAATATGACGACTGAACCGCTACACCATTAGTGGAGAACAGGATCCGAGGACGACGACAACTTGACCCGACCACCCATCACGGAGAGACTAGATCGGGTAATGACGACCAATAATTGGCTACACCATCAGCGAGAGCGAGATTAGGACGACGGAGCTTGGACCGATAACCCATCAGAAGACTAGATTGACCAATGACGACCTAGAACCGACTACACCATCACGGCGAGCAGAACCGAGGACGACGACAACTTGTACCGCCACCCATCAACGGAGGACTCGATTGGACAATGACGACCTAGAACAGCTACACCATCACCGCCAGCGAATCTAAGGGCGAAGAGAGCTTGACTCGCCACCCATCGCGGAGGACCGGATCGGATAATGAAAGTTGATGAATTTTCTTTTGATTTTTTTCATTTTTTGTTTTTTCAATTTTTGATTTTTTTGACTTTTGATTTTTTTTTTTATTTTTTCTAATTTTTTCTTCTTTTTTTTTTCAACTCTATTTTTTTGACAAATTTCTTTTTCTTTGAACTTTACACGTATAAGACTCGAGAAAATAAGTTTGGTTGCATCACATCGAGAAATGAGACCTAAATAGAATTTTGATATGCTTGGGGAAAGGTTCGATCTGTTGCACCATCAACGGAGAAAAGAGATCTTCAGATGTCTATATCGCTCATGCTGCTCTACCGGGCAGAGAGGTATGACTCAAAATGGAAAACATTAATCAAGAAATGTTCACAAAAAACTTGTCATCAAGTACCTTTTACCGATGTTTCAAAGATCCTCTTTGTGTTTGGCCTCCTAAGACTAAAGTTGGCCTTCTTGTCATTGCCCCCACATCCGAGGATGTTCGGTCTCTTTTTTGAACCTTTTGTAAGCAAAAATGCATGAATTTTATGTCTAAATGCATGTGTCTATCCTAAATGCAAGGTGACTTTAGTGTATGCATTGAACATAGATGTATGATGTATGCAATGATGGTCCAATGCAAGATGAATGCAACTAAATTTATGAATGCGACATAATTTGATTTTTGGTCTTCAAATGGATGCCCCGACTTTCGATTGGTCATGTCGGGATCTTGGTTTTTTCATGCGGTAGTGCCCGACTTTGCCTTGGGTTCGATCAGCTTTTTTGAGTGGATGCCCCAAAAGTTCATTCATTACATGACATCATCCGACATTGTTCTCGTAGTAAATTTGAAACTTTAAGGTGGTGTATTTTGGATATTCAGACTCGGATATGAACAAAAGATGTTTGCATTGCTACTTGTAGTTTTGATCCTTATAAAATATTCTCACCACTATTGTACTCAAGTCGGTGAGGTTAGTTTACAAAAAGTATTACCCTGAAAGTGATAAAAACTACAAGAGGACTGTCATGGTCGTGACAAAGGTAATATGGTCCAGCTAAAAAACCTTCAACACCCTCACTTGGCATCTTCATGCTTCGAAAAGGGGTCCCACTTGTGGCTGAACTTACAGGGTTTTCAATACTTATAACACCAAGCTTGAGGTACTTTTCTACCAGCCTCTTGAAGCCCCAACAATTTTCAATCGTGTGGCCCACCCGTCCCAGCCATGATATTCGCAACTCGCGTTAGGATCATACCACTTAGGAAATGGGGTCATGCGTGGAGCCTGTGGAAAGGTACCACTATATGGGCTTTTAGCAGCCTCCTTGTACATATCTCCATACAACATTGGCAAGGGAGTGAACTCTATCTTCTCAAAGTTCTTCCTCCACCAAAACCTTGGCTTGAGGTAACGTGAGCGCTTGGCACGGCCTTAGATTGCACAATCACCGGGCTTGAAATAATTTGCATTGTAAACTCCAAGAGTTCACTTCCCGGTCTTTCCTTCCATGGTAAGGTTTCTTATGGGACGAACCTCCGTCACCAATTTTGCCTCGCCTTGAAAGCATTCTCGATGAGCTCACCGGATAACACGAGGTCGGTAAAATTGGTAGTCGCGTTGCCTATCAAGCGACCCAAGATCGAACCTCCAAAGTTTGTACAAATGTGACCACGGCCCTCGATCACCGAGTGGGGGTTGGACTCGAATCGCTATATCCTCCAAATAATGAGCGCATCGCCTCAAGCTTTCATTATATTTTTGTTTCATCCGCTGTAACGCCCACCGGCCGCATCATGTCATTGACGCGGTCGGTATTGCTCCGTAAAAGCTTTTGCCAAGTCTCTCCGTGATTTGATATGATGTCGGCTCAATTGATTATACCATCGGGCAAAGAGATCCCGATAGACCGCCTTGGAAGCAAAGAATTAACAGCTTGTCATCTCGGCCAGATCCTCGTCATCTTCCTAACAGAACATAGTGAGGTGAGCGCGAGGACAACTTGTTCCGTCGCATTTCTCAAACTCCGGACTTTGAATTTATGAGGTAAAACCAAATATGGGACAAGACTGAGTTCATTGGCATCGAATCCACTAAAATTATCTTCAACTCCCATAGCCTCTAGCTTTTCTTCGAGTTTCTTACATCGATCTTCGATTTCCTTTGAAGCTTCTACCTTTAGTTTCTCGATCTCAAACAGATGATCCATTTATGAGATAAAATTTTCAGCTTGATTGCCCCCGGTCTTAACTTCTGATGCAGATGGATGATTTATAGGGATTGAAGTACCGGCCTGGTGTAGATGAGATTTTCCCGTGAAATGATCACCGGGTTAAGTTTCGGGTCAGATCCTCGGTTTGAACGGGCGTGAACCCCGAGGATACATAAGATCCTCGCCCCGGCAAAGGTCTAGGATTTGCAATGGGATTTACAACAGAGGCCTCTCCAGTGCTCTGAAGCTTCAATCCCAAAGATTTGTGCCATTTGGCCCAAAGATGTCTTGTTGTGACTTTGCAAGTTGTTCCTCATATCCTCGTTGGACTTTCGCCAACTGCTCTCAACCTTCTTGGCTATGTTCGCTTGCAATTCTTTTTTGGTCTTGCTCGATTTTCTTTAATCTTTCATCGCTCGCCATTTTTGTTTTGTACCGGGTCCCGTGATGGATGCCGAAATGACCGATCTTCGCTTTATCCAAGATCACCGCCATAGGGCATCCCTAGAGTCGCTTTTCTTATTTTGAAAATGAATGTATATGCATGCAAGGCCCCTGGCCATCACCCATTATAGGCTCCTTTCAACCGGTTCAACTCTGGGGGGACCCATTCGCTTATACCCATACGGGCGGAACGATATCCTCACGAAAGTATAAGGTACTGAGCCCCAAGGTACTTGCTAGGCCCATACGGAGAACGATATTCCACGAAAGCATTAGCGCTTTCACTTAAAAAAAAAGGTTTATATGCTATATTTTAAATGCTAAAAAATAAACGCGCAATTATAACCGAATGTTAGTTTAATAGTCACTTTAATCCGGGATTTCCAATATTAATAAAGCGGTAATTATTTGAAAAAAGCTCGACTTTCATTTGTTTTTGA